>JAQBSW010002286.1:0-106447 GCA_029291075.1 Eudiplozoon nipponicum
CAGTAGGAGCCGGTATTACGCCCTTTAACCACTATATATTTTGGTCAAGAATGTGGGAGAATAGGACGGTACAATCTCCTAGACGAATGTGTAAACCTGCAGTATCGAAGCTAACATCATATAGTCTTCGACAATGCGACTTCAATGCTAACTCACACTATATAATATATATACCGAGTCTGTAAAGGATACTAACACTATGGCTATTGTGTTAGTAACCGACACCAACATTATTGTACCGAAAAGGTACATGATACTAACACTATGGTTTCCAAGTCGGAACATGGTACCAAAATGATGGATATCAATTTATGCTATAGTTCACCCAATTTGAGAATTAAAACAATTTCTGAACACCTGTTACTCCAGTAAATCCATACACTCTGGCTTTGATCGATATCAGTCATCACATTTCGCGGGCCAGCAAACTTGATTTAAATAAATATATTTGTTGGTTAACTTAGTTTGCATTATGGCCGTTTTCGTTAGATCCCTACCTGTTAGTGCTTTGCTGATTCATTCACAGAAATGCAGCTTGCGTTTCGTTTTATATATTCTAAAGGTCATTTTTAATTAAGGCTATGACTAGTTGGCACACTTGTGCGATGATATTTTCTATCGTGTCTGCATTTTCTCTGATACTTCCCGGCAGAGACTTGCTTTTGTTCATAGTGGGACACTTTCGGTTTAATTTCGGCTGTCTGGAGTATTGGTTTTTTTAACAATTCATTCGTAAACCAGTGTTGTGATATACATTTAATAAATTAGTCGCAACATCTCGTTTTCACCAAAGCAAGCTTAAATTGAATACAGACTGAAAGATTAAATAAACGAGGAAAAAAGTGGTGTAAGATATGTCTATGAAGAAATACGGCAAAGTTTAATCTCGGAACTGTTGCGTCTACTAAAGTACATTTTCCGAGTTGCAGCAGCGAATCCAGTGTATTTCTTTTAACGGAAATCTGGTGTTTATTCATTGGATTTCTTCAGCTGAAATCGAATTGTAGCAATGAGGTATTTCATCTTTTAATTGTCCTATTTATCGTTTTGAAATTCCTATTGAACTTGAGCTAACTTGGTAAATATAGGTTTGTGCTTGATATGCTTTTGTAATAAAATCCTATTTAAGGAAACACGTGGTCGTCTGCAAAAGGCGTTAGCTGGTGAGGCGCGCGCTAATGAAGCTGAGGTGGCTGCTAGCCAGCGTATCAATGCGCTGGAGATCGAACGTGACACAGTTGCAGAGAAGGCACGCGCCACTGCGGAGGCGCACTACGCCGCGGCTAAGCGGCGTGCAGAAAGCGAATGGCGCGAGGAAAAAAGTCGTTTAACTGCTGAACTGGAGGCTCAAGTGGCCAATACCCGGTAAATGTGCAATTGATAAAATGCTCTTTAAATAATAGCTGCCCTCTTTTTCTTGTTGCTGGGAGGAAACAGTGCTGTTTGTGTGAAGTAAAAACCTGTATATAAACAATTTTATATAATGCCCATTAGTGTGGATAGATAGCCGTTAACCAAACGCGCACTTGTAATTGCCTTCGAGATTGCCTAAAATTTCTGATTAGATCATGCTTAAACGATTTCGCTGTGTTTTCATCACCAGATGACACATCATGTTTCTCCGATATAGGCGTTCGATCCAAATACGGTTATATAGACCTGCATTTCGTAGTATGGCGCTCATATCATGTAGCACGACATATTCAACGATTTTGGGCACATGCAGAGATCAGATCTAGCCAAGCACTATAAATAGACTTGTAACTCTATAAGCGCATTTTGATATGAAATCGCAGTAGGTTCATCGGTTTGCTTAAATAATCACATGAAATAATATCCAAAGGCGATGTTAAATAAATCAGATGTAAAAATCAAACACAGAAAGGTACCACGACTTTGAATAGGGTATTATAAACTGCGAGAACAGATGTAGAGCATTTTTATACGATTCCGTATCGCTCTTGTTACAAGTGTTATACTTTACATTTTTACTTTCCAATCCATAATGATAATTAAATCATTCTTGAATCCCTTCTCTTTAATTTAATATCGGTTTCACGTCAGAGCACGAGAAAGATGATTGTATGCCTTTCTTAGATGAACTACCATAGAAAGATAGTAATATTAAATTAAATGGAAAAAAATATTATAAACCAACCTGATCTTCAGAGTATTTGCATTACTGCAGTTTTCTGCTCTTCCAATATAAATTCCCAACAGTTCGTGGCTACTTTTCAATAATTGACAGGTTGGTTAGTCAAGATACAAAAGACAACGAATATAATAAAGAAATAAACGATTCAATGTCTAATGGCTATCCTAGACAATTAATTCAATCTGTTATTAAAAGAGAAAGTCAGCAGAAACAGAGGTATTTCGGACCAGAAAAGAAAGCAGTCTACCTGAATATCCCATTTAAGTGGATGCAGTTTACTGAATAGCATAAAAGTTGGAACTATATTATCACGCAATTTTGTTGCAGATAAACTACGAGTGTTACTTAAGGTAACACACTTGCCTTTATCAGCAATCAAAGAGAAACATCCGTAAATGTCGAAATCAAATAATATTTGTCGTTACGCATACGCAAGTTCTCGATCAACTTACGTGGGCCGATCGACCAGATCTTTTATTACTCGAGAAAGAGAATTTTGTGACTTAAGTTCCTGTTTTAAGTCAAAGAATGAATAGATGTCTGCAATTGTGTAACATCAATGAAACACCACACGTATGTTCTCCAGGTGTAGCATTTAAAGTAATTAATAATGAAACTTAGAAATTCCACGAGTTCCGCCTGGAATAATTGCTCACATCACTACACAATTGTCCACGCATATCCTAAAGGATAACATTTTCTGTCTGCCTAGTACGTTTGACTTCTTGCTGTCGCAGACTTTTATGGTTTTCAATGTACCGTCTGTATTGTATTCGTTTTTCAAATTTGCTGCTATGTTGGTTGTTAGTTTCCATATGCCATTTGGAGGCTCCTGCCACAAAAGACATTAGTTTCAATTTCTTTTACTTATCATTAGCGCTAAATGGAATTTAACTTTTATTAAAATATCAGCTGCTATGTTTTTCTGTGAAGCCGTATAAAATGGAAATAATTAGGAAAATGTTATTCTGATGGGTATTTATTTTGCGCATAACATTAAAAATAATAAAATAAACTCAAATGGCGTCGGACTACTATATATTATATGAATTTCCTGGCTACTGGTTTTTGCAAATAAAATAGGAAAGTCGTTAATATTTACTTACAATTTATCGTTTTGCGTGCTAAATTCGTGTTGCTAGCCAAATCATACTTGCCTATTAGAAGTTTATTTGATATCTAGCAAACACTCAATGAGCGTTTAGTGAAGAAGTGTTTAAAAATTAATTCCGATCTCTATTTAAGAGAAGTCATTTTTTATTGCCTCGTGAACATATTAAGTTTTCAATTAGATTTATGGTTATAACCAGGTGGCAATTATGCAGCGGACAGCTCAGTCAGGTACGAAGCATGCCGGATTGAAATGGGTATACGACGTGCTCTTTACTCAATAACTAGAATTATCATTTCGGTCTTATTCTTGCTAGATCGTTTACCGTCTTGCTCTGATGATCTAAAGTATCTAAAGGTATCAGTACGTTTGGCTGCAGTAGATTGGGATATATTGCGCGAGTTGTTCAAAAATGTAAACGGTGTATATTTAAAGTCAGAACACCTCATTTAATCAAAATTTAAATTTGTTCAACTGACTTATTCAGCCAACTTTCTAGTAGATGTAGCGTAAAAAGCGAAAAAGTTCATTTATTTAACACGAAACGAATGTGCATGGGATTATACCTTCCGTTCATGCTATCTTCGGTTTATTCTTCTGGTCATAACTGAACTAATTTGTTACTAGGTTCGCAACACCTAATGCATACTTGCATATATATTAGTTCTCCGCAACAAACAGTATTTAACTGTTATATATTGAAATGAATGATGTCATGCTTACCGCGAAATGTGATAACTGATATCAATCAAGGCCAGAGTTTATGGATTTACTGGAGTAACAGGTGTTCAGAAATAGTTGTAATTCTCAATTTCGGTGAACTGTGGCATAAATTGATATCCATCATGTTGGTACCATGTTCCCACTCGGAAACCATAGTGTTAGTACCATGTACCTTTCGGTACAATAATTTGGTATCAGTTACTAACACAATAGCCATAGTGTTAGTATCCTTTACAGACTCGATATATATATATATATATATATATATACATATATATATATATATATATATATATATATATATATATATATATACAAAGACTAGCACAACGAAGAGGAGATTGAGCTACGACAAATGTAGAGTGGGATTGGATGAACGAATATACTAACGAATCCAGAACAATGGCTGTAGATACTGGTAGAAGTAAGATTTATTAATGAAATGTTATTCCATGGAGTACGTTGTTTTGTTCTTACATTTTAAAAATGGTGAAAATTAGAAACTATCAATATATATATATATATATATATATATATATATATATATATATATATATAGTAAAATCATGATCCATTTCACTTAAATTCAATAACATTTCTGTAGATGGTATGATATCTGTCGTATAATGACTGATCGGCGAGACTTGTAGAAACGTTAGGTCGAAAGCCATACTACATAAGATCCACTTGAAGAAAATACTGACCAAAAAATATGATTTGTTATATGACTGAAATTTTTATGGAATTGACGGCTTCGGTGGCGTAGTTTATATTTATAGAAATTTTAATTGAATAAGGAAATAATTGTAAGTTATTAAGCGTTTATCTATTTTATTTTAAATTTTTTCTTTGATAGTCACGATTATGCAGTTTGCAAAGCTGAATTGGACAAGGTTACATCTTTGTACCGAGAGGCAACGGAGCGTGCACATGATGCGTTGATGTCTACGTTGGAAGAGGTAGATCATCATTAGAGTAAAATGCTTCTTATTGATTCAGAAATTCTCAGTTTCTCTTCTTCAATTTTATTTTAAAATTAAATTTTTAATTGTTTTCTAACGTAGTCATGTTTAACTTTTCAAGTTACATTGAAAAGATAAGTGATAGCATCTAGCCGTACAAGATTACAGCTCAACGACCCCCCGAAGTTCGAACGTCTGTGTGTGTCTGCACGTGTGTTCTCATGTAGATACAAAACAGGCCTAATATAATTTCTGTAAAATTAAATAAAATTAAAAACATAACGAAAAGGAGATAAATATACGTCATTTTAATTATCCGAAGCCAATGAACACACATTCACACACACACAAAAACCATATATATATATATAATCACTATGTACATAATAATAAGGCATTCATGTTTACATACGTTTTTATTTTCCTGCTTAGTTTGTGATCAAGTATAATTATGACTCTCTAAACTTCCTTTGTTGTGTCGGACTTCATCTACTTCGAATTATAATTAAATTACTTCTGGAATTCATCAATGTTACTTTTTATTAGCTTAAGTCGGTATCTATTAGCACTGAATAGATTTTGCAGCCTAAACAATTCAATTTACCTTTATTTTATATATTTTAATCTCGGGCTTTCTAATAACCATTGATTTAAAGATACCGAACTTTATATATATATATATATATATATATATATATATATATATATATATATATATATAATTTTATTTGAAATTGATTTTAAAATCCTGATATCGACGAAATCTGAGCCAATTCGGAGCGTGTAATTAAAAAGCTAGTAGATTTCCAAGTTAGACACAAAGTAAAACCGGAAATATTATTGCAAATATACGAAATGCTATGTATTAAACAATAATCACACACGGCTAAAAATTAAAACGTTCGACTCACGTTAAATTTCACTCGAATGACCAGAAATCACATGAACCACGAATAATTTACCAGGCAAACCCGATCAACCATTGGATCGGCATTAACACAGATTCGTCTGGACTGGCAACAGCCTGAAGTAAATGCAGCTGCGCAACGGAATCACTGTCATCGTTAACAGTGATCGATGTAACACAACAAGATGAGTGATCGTGAACCCTGTCAGTGCGTTGTTGCTGGCGGTAGTTTTGTTATTTTGTTCGACGACTGGTTAAATACAATGAGATTGGTGTTTACTTGAAGCTCGCAAACTTGATTTAAAGGATTGTCAATCCTGTCTGTGTATGTGTGTATGTGTTCTCGTTTGTTTTTAGATGGAGGAGTAACCAATTACTATACGTGTACATTCATCCCAGAGAAATTACAGCGATTTAATAACACCTGACGATTCATTAGATAAGCGTATGCCACGTCTATGTTTGTGTGTGTATATGTTTGGGTGTTTGTGTAAGACTGCGAAATAATCTGTTACACATAATTAGCAACACGTGTATCAGTTATTCAAGTGAAACCAAAATGTGTGGTGGTTCTGCAAGTGTTGACCACTACGAACGAGGCACAGCCTATATCTATTCTGCTTTATATTGGTGACTGAATTGAAGCAACAATTGTTAATGTTGTGGAGGCGAAGGCATGAACGGCCGTTAATCAGTGAACAGACCCAGGAGTGCGCTCGACACTGGTGACTTTTCTCCGTTACTTGCAGAAGACTGTGTGAACTACGAGTGTCGGTGTTGCGTGGAAGACGGGCAATTGATTACCTATTTTCTTTTCAATTGATCTATAAGGGAACGATTAACCCGTTCGGTTTCGAGGTTATTCAATGGCGTTTTGGTAAATAGGTTGGTATTAAAATCTTTAAATCCTATTAATAAAAGCCGATACCAAACATTTTAACTATCCACGAAGTTTAATCGTTGGTTTTAGTTTTGCACTATCAGTTTCGCAAAGATCCGATTGATTCTAATTGCCAAGTACACATCGGGGTCGTCTTCTTGGCGGATGGGTGCTCCCACTATGCAATTGTTCAAGAAATATTTCATACCCAACTTTGTTTTTTCCTTTGGACCAGGATATTCGTTGTATCCAAAAGGATAACTAGCATGTGCTTGCAATTGAAATAGACGCTGTGGACTGGTCGGCTATAGGATGATGGAGCAACCTGTGGTGGTTCAACAGACTTTGACCACTGCAGTATGGTTATTTTAAATCAGTGCTATTCTGCTGTTATCGTGATCATTGATTCTAGAAACGCATCAGTACGTGTCACAGACTAGAGTTTTGGCATTCTGTGCTGCTGGTTAAAACACGATATTGGTGTTTACTTCATGTCTGCAAACTTACTTGAAATAACTAACTAAGAGCAACAACAGCGTATTGAATGACTGCTTAATTTTAAGTTAAGTAAAGGTAGCGAAAGCTGCAGTAATGCCGTTCACATGATTACGCAACATTATATCTGCCTAGATTTCTGTGAAGTTTAGTGTATCTAAGGCTTCTAATTTTGAGATTATGATTTTCATGATGATGATTATGATAATAATTTTGATGCTTTTGTTGGTGAAAATGATGATGATCGTAAGGATAATTTGAACTATATACATGCGACTTTGTTCATTTTTACATTAAATATATGTTTATCCTGAATGCATGCCAATTTAAATGTCTTCAATGTTTACCGTTTCAATTTGAATTTGGTTTATACATGCTTAATTTTCCTCCAATTTAATTTAATTCCCTATATATATTGTGCGCTGTTATTTATGTTGTCAGATTAAATTATCGGCAAAAGCTGTCTCTTCTTGTTCAACTTTATTTACATTAATGGATTGCCGACCGTTTACATTAGAGGAATGTTTCAAATTTTTTCGAAACATTTTACATTCCTATAATGGGCATATTTCAGATTAAAACTTCAAAGTAATCCCATGCTCTACCTCAATTCTATTTTAGACACTCTTTTCGTTATTGCTTAGGCTGGTTAATAAAATGCTTGTTTTATCTTTAGGTTTGTGTCTAAGTGTAATATTCGTATTTTTGTACTTTACCGTGTTTTCGAAATTTGTACTTCATTTTCCTGATCATAGCTCATCTAAAAGCATTTTCTTGTCTTTATATATACCTAAATTTATGTTATTTGGCCATTAAATTTGTAATAATAAATGACTTGCATTTGAATTTATGCTGTTTATTTACTTGCTTAATTTTGTTCGATGTTGTAGATACAATACAATTTGTTTTAAATTAAACCAATCATAGACTTTTCAATGTATACACTGTTGAAGCAACGTAATATAAGCTAAACAGTAATAGTATCATGCCAAAGTACGTGATCAAATAAGAAGCGAGATAGTAAAGATGAAAGTATTTTAATATGTAATCAACTTTATAAGGGCTCTTAATTAAAAAACAAAGTAATTTAAGAATAAAAGAATAAAAAATTTAAGGATAGCTTTAAATAATTACTTAATCAGTAATAACTTTATAAGTCCACTAATATAATAATCTTTATCCAATAATTTTAGTCTTTCATTAGAGTTAGTTTCTGATTGCGATTCGTGCATGCATCGATTCCTTTCTTTATTTAATATCGCGTTCCGAATCAAATCCAGTGATTTTCAGCAACTCCTTCATTCATTATGTCATCTCTTGATGACATTTTTATAAATTCCCAAATCAATCACGTATCTCTGGTATAATTTCATATCGCCATATATATTCACAATGAGTTAATTGTATGTCGAGTCCCCGTGGAATGACAGGTCGGATTAGATTATGTAATATATTCATGCTTACATGCAGTTCCGTGTTCTCCTCTTATCATCTAGATCGAAGGATTATAAGAATCTGAATCGGAAGAAGATTATTATCGGGCTTTTAAAATTACTACTGGCTCATTAATTATTTACAATATAATCCTTTAAAATTTTATCCTGCAAATGTGTTCTTATTGTATCTACTAATGTAAGGCTCTATTGAATTGAATACTTTATAATGTACTTTTATCCTTATTACTACCGTTTATAAAATGCTCACTCTTTCGTTATGTAATTTTCTTGTCATATCCTTTATTATTTTATTTAATACATTATTTGATCTTTTTAGTTTACTGATTTTTTCTTACTTATCTTGGCATGCGTTTGCTGCTGCTTCATTTGTATTACATTTCTCCCTCTCTAACAGCTAAGGTCACCCGTAATTATAAACTTTGGGATGGTAAGAATAGAACAATAGTTCTGTGCCGTGGTAAGGGTAAATTAATATCCAGTAAATATAGTTTCATTTAGATGACTGTAAATATGTATGAAACTATATTTAACTGAATTATTACCAGTTATATATAAACATAGACGATCATACGAGACGTACTTGATGAAATCACCTGTTCTATCATTTACGTACATTTTTCAGTATATACTAAGCATACTGACAAATGTATGTAAATAATGGGATAGGTGTTTACATCGAGTTAGCAATCTTGATTTAGCTAATTTTTATTACCGTCTGCGCATTCAAATTTTGTTTAATTATACGGAGAGTATGCCTATCAAAATAAAATTCAATAGCTATTATTATATTAATCAAGAATATCTCTTAATGAATTGAGTCAAATGAGATTTCTTACTTTATTTATTAGTCTGACTTCTTATTTTGTAATGAAATGTGGACTGATGCAGGGACTTGGAAAGATTTACAGTAATTTTTTCGATGAAAAGTGGATCTGGGAACATTCCTATTGGAATCACGATATAGATCAGGTAATTAGACAATACGGATAATCGAAGCATTGTTTCTATTGGTAAGTAAAAAAGCAACGAATAAGCGATATGTCAAACATTTCATTTTAAGTCTGTACTTATAAAATGTACAGTCCCTAAATGTTTCAGGTTTAATGTTCTGTTTTATTTAAAAACTTGTTGTATGTCTGTTGGACATGATGCTTGTGTAAATATTAAAAATACATTGGCTTGTGAGTTAAACAAACGTAGATTTGAATTTTTCCGGGAGTAATCGAAATTAAGTTGGATATTTCTTTCTCTTCTGCACATCAATTATTTGACATTGATGAAATAGATTACGAATAGAGAAGGAAGGTAGGTCGGAATGATATTGCGATCGACACGCTGGTCGTCATTTTGAAAATCGGTGCGCTTTATTTCAACCACACACAGTTCTGCACGACTAACTAACACAGTCCGAATAATGATTTGCATTTGAGCACGGTGCTAGTTGGTTAAAAATATCTTATCTGGTACTAAAATAGTTTAGATATCCCCGATTTGATTTTTAATGGTTTATTTGATTTACGGCTATTGTATTATATTGAAATTTTGCTTTTATGTTTTTGTAAAGGCTAAAAAAGAACGGGAAAAAGAATGCCTCAGATTATGGCGTGAAGAGTTTCCTAAACAGGTGAGAATTTGTATAGAAATTCGTGTATCGTTTTTCTTCTGAGCATCAGTTTTTGTTTTAAAACACTCTATTATAATTCATTAATAATTAGGAAACGTTCTTAATTTAAAATAAGACCTTTAGTTTCAATTTTTTCTATAGGTTGTTAAACATGTTCAGCATTCCGAAATGCTGATTTCTTATGCACAATATTCACAAAGGTGGAATTAATTGCTACTGAATGTCATAACTAAAATAAAGTTAGATACTGTTTGTGGCTGACAGCTAATATATATGCAATCATGTATTAGGTGTTGCGAACCTAGTAACAAATTAGTTCAATTATCACAAGAAGAATAAGCTAAAGACAGCATGAACGGTAAGTATAATCTCATGCACATTCGTTTCGTGCTTACATGCGACTCATCAGTAGGAGCCCGTATTACGCTATTTACCCACTACATATTTTGATGAGTAATGTGGGGAAAATAAAGATACGTGTGGAGCACATCTCTTCTGCATTTGAAGTTTTCTAACTGAGTTTAAGCACACGACAATCTTATTTAGAACTGTAAAGTAAATAACTTTGACTTATAGTAAAAAACATGGAAATTTGTCTGAAATTATTGAGGATATGATTTGTGGTGGTGGAGGCAAATCTCAAGCTATGCATAATACGATTGATAATGATGTGATTATAAATTTGCCTGAAAGTAATTGCTTTACGTTTATCCAGAAATAATCAGTTTTTCATTTCACAATGCGCGTGAAGACGTCCTTATTAGACAACTCTAGATCTGCTATGCAACATTCGTTTGTTGTTAAACGAACATTGGTTGCGCGGGTGGTTATAACAATTATTATAATCAAGGTTGCGGTCTTGATATAAACACCTGACCCATTAATTACTTACATGTCAGTATAAACTAAGAATTGTATAGTGTAGAAAAGGCAATTCATCCAGTAGACCGGTTTCGTCCTTATTGGGAACTCATCAAGCACTGGCCAGAATTTGCCGCGGACAGGGATCGAACCTGGCCACGTATGCTTCGGAATCTGAGTGCTCTAACCACCGGAGCGGCAGGATAGCCGCAGTGGTTGGAAGCACCAGATTCTCGACAGACGCGCCGTTCGGTCAACGTCCGCAAGCACCGTAGCCAGAAACTCGATGAGTTCCCACATAAGGACGAAACCGGTCTACTGGATGAATTGCCTTTTCTAAACTATACAATTCTTAGTTTATACTGACATGTAAGTAATTAATGGGTCAGGTGTTTATATCAAGACCGCAAACCTTGATTATAATAATTCGTTTGTTGTATTTTAGTTTTCTCTAATACGTCACCGCTTTTATGCCTCGCGTTCGTTCACTTCTAATGGTAGCGAGGCCTCGACATCGACAAAAAATCAGTGTTCACATTTGGCCCACATAATATGGTGAATGAACTATCAGTATGATAATTGAATTATGCAGTTGCTAATAGTAAGCACAAATAAACGAAAATAAATTGTAAATTCGAATTGCTTAAAGTGGCTTAGCTATCTTGAACCCAGATTTGAGAATTCATCAACAATAATAGGTGTTTCACATCGTTAGTTATGGGTTTTCTTACTTCTAATGACGTCGGCATTTAAAAACACACAAAAGTTCTTTACCGTGCATTTTTTACGAAAAATTCTTTATACCTATATGCTTCTTCTTTTATCATAAGTAAAACCAATTTTCTTGCAGATTTTTCACAGTAATGCAGAAGTTTGCGTGTGTGTATGATTGAAAGGCGGGAAAAGTATCATGACGTTTCTTCTGTTATAGTTCTTTTTTTGGCTTTTCGTTATTTTTCTGCTTCATTACAGTTAATGTATTTATATTTGAATTCACTTCTCATAATTTTTATACAGTAGGTAGAAAATAGCTATTCAAGATTCACTGTTACACGTGGCATCGCATTTTCCGTACCCATGGAATAGTTTGAGCCTTACCTGGATGCTTCAGTGTCCAGTTAAGATTTAAATTTTCACTACACAATGTTTGTACGGAAATTCGTTGATTTAAGTTCGTAGACGTGTGCTTAACTGTATTCTATTTGTTTGATTTGAAATAAAAAAATCTCGATATATTATTAGTTGAATGTATTTAGGGCATATATTGTATTTTGTATTTTGAATGCCAGGGTTTCTCATTTCGTGTATCATGGCAGTCATATATTCCAAACATAGTATTGCACTTTTTCTGAATTTTCTTATAGTCGACTAAGAATTGTATGCCTACAACTTATCTATCTCACAACATGAATTATAACGCAATTATAAGTCTATTTTGACGATATTTAACTGGCGTTTTAAACTGCCGAGATTTTCTTCGCACACCATTCTCGCATCCGTTCATAGTTTGCATTCTGAACGAACTTATCATCTTTGCCCTCACTGGTACTACGATGCTTCGCATATTGCCGTTTAAATCGATACATAGACTTTTTAATTGTATATATTCAACGTATTTTGCATAGATTGACGAGGCTCGAATTGCGTGGTCTTCCGAGATCGCATGTCGAGAAGACGAAGCAGTTCGTCGAGCTGTCAATCAGTGTCGTGCGGCGTGTGCAGAAGAGGCTGATAGACGTGTTGCAGAAAGTTAGTCGTGTGGCAAGTATTTTGTGTCATTCTAGGCTGTCCTTAACTGAAGGGTTTTTAAAATTAATGTTCATGTTCTGCTGTTTTATTAGATTAAACAATCATAGATTGTGTGGGTGGTGATAACAATTAATTAAATCAAGTTTGCGAGCTTGAAGTAAACACCAATCTAATTGTATTTAACCAGTCGTCGAACAACATAGCAAAAATATTGTCAGTCACACGTACTCACGCGGTACCACCTACCATGATCATTATCAGAGTACGGCGGCAAACTGACTAGCGAGGATGAAACCGCATTGCATATGTATGGAAAGCAAAATTAGATATACGGGTCTACTAGATGTGAGAGCCGCATATCTAATTTTGCTTCCCATACATATGTGGTTTGTTCGTCACTAGTCAGTTTGCCCTCGTACTCTGATAATGATCCTGGAAGATCGAAACGCATCAGTACGTGCGACTCACGGTAATTTATTATTCATGACTGGTTAAATGCAATGGGATTGGTGTTTTTCAGCTCGTAAGTTTGATTTAAAGAGTTGTGACCACAACCTGCGCAATAAATTATTGTTTAACTGATGAACCTATATATATATATATATATATATATATATATATATATATATATATATATATATATATATATATATATATTCTTTATAATGTCCATTCCTTTTTAATTTAACACAGTATTCTTATAATTAGGAAAACACAAATAACGAAGTGGATAAAGGCCATTTATTTCGTGAATACTAATCATCTCTTATACAATCATACATATTTATACATTTTGGGTTTTCAATTGATTATGCTAGTGGTAACAAATCTGACTCGTTTTTACTGCTGTTTCTTGTTTTGACTAGTTGGTGAGTGTGTATGCGTTTGTGTTTGTGTGTATGCGTGTTTGCATGTAAAGGTCATTCTCGCAGTATTGCGAAGTGATGTCTGAGATCTTGTCATTATTGTTTTGATAGCTTGAGAATTAACCATTTGTGCGCATTGTTCACTGTTACATATACAAGTGCTATTTTTCCCAGTATAGTTGATCGTTTCACCTCGTTGCGCAAAGTTGTCGTTTTCACGTGGTAACAACGCCAGTGTTGATTGCAGTGTTAAACGCTCACATTGTTTGGAGACTTCTGTCATCGTATGCGCCTCTGTTATTTCCACTTCAGTTCAGTATATATATATATATATATATATATATATATATATATATATATATATATATATATATATATATGGTGAAAAGCTGTATTGAATTGAAATTGTGCATCCGATATTTCCTGTCAAATACAATGTTGGCGAAACTACTAGGATGAGAACACCACATCTAAGTTTGCTTTCCTTATAGATACATTGTGGTTTGATCCTCGTTAGTCAGTTTGCCGTTGTACTCTGATAATGATCAATGAAGATCTAAATGCGTCATTACGTGTGACTGACGTTAGTTTTGCTATGTTGTTCGACGACTGGTTAAATAAAATTTTACTGGTGTCTTACTAGATGTTTTAGCAGAGTTAATCTTCGTTAAGAATAAATTTGATTTTCTAAATTTTTTGTTGCTTAATAAACCATTCTCTTACTTCGTTTATGGATATTCGTAATCACCCGTGTAAGATTTTATTACCATCTTGATCTAGTTTCTTGCAAGAATTTATTTACGCAATTTCTTTTGTTTGTCAAAAGAATAGTTTTATTTGAGCCAATATCGTTGCATAATGTGCCGTCTAAATTTTCTTTAGCAATTATTCGTCACAACTTACATTTTCATAAGTACTTTTTGGCGCGATCAAATCGTGATGTCTATCAATTTTTGACAATACAAATCTGGATAAGTAGTTGGATATGTTTCTTTAAAATTCTGTTTTTTATATATTACTACTAGGCCAGTCAGACAAAATATTATTTACATGTTGAACAGTATTAAAATTTATAATCAGGACCTGGTTTAAGATTTTGTATTTAATATGTAACATAGAAATAGAATGAAATAGCTTACAGCGAACTGTGAATTTGCTAGATCGAAATTTAAATAAATATATTCAATGCTGACACAACCATTATGGTTGTGCATCTTTTCCAAATTGTCTTTCTGACTCCTGCTGATTATCAATGTTTCACCCTCACTGCGTCTGGCTAGGGAATACAAATATAGTTAAAGCTTTTGACGCTATTGCAAAGTCTGTCGTGTTGGTCTCCAACATCCTCTGGCAATTACAGTCCAACGCGTGGCCTTCTGATGATGGACCTGATTTCATTTGCAGGAGCAAATGAGTAGGCGCTATGCAGCGCTACAAATCCATATGCCTCGGGCAAATAAAACTCGTCAGTATTAAATGATGCAGACCATATCTGAGACGACAAACTGAATTCTCGGCTCCGTAGTTCTATTGAAAAACCTGTAAAGTATCAGAAACTGACAGTCGTTTTGCAGATCAATCTTGACTGTGTATAGGTTAAAATTGTAACCTTAATTAAGATGTGCAACTATTGATACAATAGTTTGAAGAAACATCGTAGTTATCCTCATAAAATCTGCTTATCCATCTGCGGTGTTCAGCAGATATGGACAAATACATCAGCATGGAGTTGGGTTAAACTTATTTTGTTACTGCAGCTTAACATCAGCTGCAGCCAACGTTACTATGGATGGTAGTGAATAATCTGACCGGTGCATTCCATTCTCTGGTCTGTTGAAATATAGGAATGTTTTATGGCAGTGAACCATCTATTCGTCGACTCGTCCATACCCGCATCGATCACGGCTACTGCTAAAGCGTTACCCAATAATGACGTGGCCTAGATCCAGTAGACGAATTCTATTCGCTGTCTCGATGGCCGATCGTACATGGGCTAACGGGGCTATGGCGGTGGTGTCACCAGGGCGTGGTGGATTTCCGACCGGCAATCGGATCTCCTATAAAATCCCACATGAGCCCGACGACGGCACCATGACTCGGCGTGTTCCCCGCCACAAAAGGGTTCAACAGCCACAGGATTACATGGACTCCTGGACAGTACCCCTTACTTCTGAATGGCGAATGAGCTCTCAACAGCCACCGGCAGCCATGCAACTTACTGCTGCCTTGCAGACTGCGCTTGGATGTGCAAAGGCTAGAGGTGCGTCCTCGATCAAAAAGCCGAGTGGTGAGGGGACGCCACTTGTACCAAATTCCCAAGAAACTCCATGAAATGTCACAATTCAATGGAGCCGGCTTATCCTCCAAAAGGAGTCAGCCGCAGTAAAGTAAAGTAAAGTAAAGTTATGTTATGTTTATTTTAAAAAATACAAGATTCATACACATGTATATTTGCCTGTGTATAACTAATGAGTTTATATTCCTGATTCCGTATTTTCTAAAATACACTTTTTATCAAACGCATAATCTAAAAATTATATTTATGAGGTAAAATGGTGATTTATAATTGAATATTCAACACTCTGTATAATAGAATATTGCTTATGTTTGTCTTGTTGTGTAATGATAATGCAAATAACTGTATTAAACACGTTCGAGTGGTGAGGGGACACCACTTGTACCAAATTCCCAAGAAACTCCATGAAAATGGAGCCGGCTTATCCTCCAAAAGGAGTCAGCCGCAGTAAAGTAAAGTAAAGTATTAAACACGTGTCAAACTGTACTTGAATAAAAACTTATTTTAATTTTTGTCAGCTCGCAAGAAACTTGATACGGACTTGAATGAGTTACAAATACAAAATCAGCGTTTGTTGTGTCAATTAGCTGACGTAAAGAAGTCAACCGAATGTCGAGATGTGTACACCATGACGAAAACCGTGGAAACAGTAAGTTAGCGAAATTCATTCTTGCAAATGTGAGATCTCCTAAACTAGTCAATTCCACATGGTGTTGCCGAAAGTACGGACTGGAGATGTTTCTGTACTTGCCAAGCAATCTCGCGATTATTTTTTATTTCAATTAATAACATGTATTTAATTTTTACTGTTAATCTGCACAAATTTAATGAAAATATTAGAGTTTCAGTTACAGTACTTTTAAATATACGTTTAAAAAAATAATCGATTAATTGCGCAATATCGTATTAACAGAGGATGCAACAAATTATAATAAATCTTGAAATGAACACCGAAACTACTTATTTTTAAAATGACAGAGAATTTGAGCCGGAATCGCGGGCCTCGTTTCTAATTTTTAAAGTTTATTGGAGCGAATGCTCAAAAGTGTCGGTACGAATTTATTGTTGCTACTGAGGAGGCAATTTATTCCAGATGATTGAAAGAGTGTCATTTCGGTGTCTATCAACATCGAAGATGAAACAAGCACCTCTACTAACTACTGTCGTACCAGTTTACTTTGTACTGCACTGGAGGTTATAATGATATTCATTTGCAGAATAATTCGTGTATAGCAAAAATGGAGAACTATGCCAATCTAAATATGTTAATGTTCATTTATAGACTGATGATCCACAAGCAAACAAAGCTAAACGAGTAGAGCGGTTGAATTAAGGGACCGACAATAATTGGTTCCCTCTCATTAGCATTTATATAGGTACTTGAGGAGAAAATGTAAGGGAAATAGTTATTATCAATCTCCTAATTTACACTTTCTTTCAGTTTTAATTTACTTTTTTGTTGGTATTCTATTTTTTCACATATGCGAGGTTCTTTATTGGAAAGTATCTTTGAAATAGTTTTTTTCAGTATTTTACATATAAACGTTCTCATAATCGTAATAGTAGACAACATAACTACGCAATGAACTTAGTTAAGAAAAACGAAAAACGATCACATTGTAATGATTTAAGGGGGATTATTTTGGATAACGGATTATGATCCATCTACATAACCAATAAAACCCGCCATTTAAATATCCTAGAGCTACGTATTCGAGAAGAAGTAAAGTAAAGTATTAGTTCACGTTGCGGTTTTCATTGTATCGATGGATAACATAAACGTACCTCACAACTGACTGTGCTCCCATAGCAGATAGGGTCAAAGCGGAATCCACTAAAATTCTTTCTCATTATAATATGCTTATACCTTCGAATGCCATATCATGCAAGGTTTCAAGCTTACAACTTTAATAACAACTTGTGCTCCGTTCTGGAAAGCAATTTTGATTTTTGCAGGTGATTATAACAATTGTTTATTTGTGCCTTTAATCTAAGCATTGTGTGAGGTTGCGAAGGCACTTCATCCAGTAGACCAAGTTCGTTCTTATTTTGATCTCTTCACGTACTGTCTCGAATTTTCGGCAGAAAGGACTCGAACCTGGACCCATTTTCTTTGGAGTTTGCGATAATCCACTGCGCCACCTTGACGCACACTACACAAGTTTTAGTCACATGCTCAAAATCAAATGTACTCCAGCTCGAGCCCAACCCGTGACAAATTCTGAACAGTACTTGTAGTGTTCCCAATAAAGATGAAATCAGTGTACTAGAGGAATTATCTTTTCTAGTTTATACAATATTCAGTCTACACCGACAGAAGTTTGTATAATTGCTATCCCCACACGCAGTTCTTAAAGTTCCAAATGTGGACGAAACTGGTCTACTGTATTAATCTGCTTTATTACTCAGTACAATGTTTAGTTCATACCGAAAAAAATATGTATGTAAATTATATTTATATTTATGTGGTCCGTCATCTTATACTCCTCGGATGACATTTTTATTTATTGTTAAAACTAAAAAATCTATAGTACTAAAAGAAATTACTTGGTACGATATTGGGTACGATACTGGGTACGATACTGGGTACTGCCTATTTACCAGATACTTGTTTTGAATAATAAATGATTGTTCCAAATTGTTCTTTTTTTCTCAAAATATTTTTGATGCCATTTTGGCTCCATTTTTTCTTCCACAGTTCATAATATGTTATGAAAATATTAGCAAAGTATGAAATTTCCTTTAAACCGTCTCATTTGTACAAATGATTTTTTAATCTCATAATAGATAACTGACATTGCACTAGATAGGCATACGTAACGTGTGTGTGTATATGTGTGTGTCAATTTTAGATATGTATGCAGTAAAATATACTTAAACACGGTTTTTACCAACTAAGTGGAATTACATTAATTGATTGTTAATTACCCTTTGTACGTGTCTGAATAATTGTTCCCTTCTTACTATGTGATGTAATTTAGGATGATTTTACTGAATAGGAAAGTGAGACAAGTAAAGCAGATACGCCTTAAATAAAATCATACTACGGCATGTGATAAAAAATAGACAAATAATGCAAATGAGTGAAATTATCTTAAACCACTTCAATTATATTTATGTTCGGATTATCTCATAATATTTATTGAAGTTTCCTAAAATAGACGCATGTCACATATGTGCGTGTGATTGTATGTAAGGTAAAGAAATAAGTTTATAGTAATTGCGTACAAATGTCAATCCATGTAAGTGATTCTTCAGTAATTTGATGTTAATTTTGCATGCGACAAACTATTTTTTCTATTTTTAATTTATTTTTTTCCATTTGAAAAGATGTAATCAAATAATTTATTGAGAAGATAAAGTTTAAAAAAATGAACCCGTTGTAAAAGCATGCAAGAATAAATGATCAAACAGTTATTAAAATGTAAAGATAAATTAAAAAATGAAGTTTCGACAAAAAAATCATGAAAATTACATAACAATAGAATGAGCATTATATTGAAATGGGTAATATTTAAAGGATGAAATTTGAAAGGATATTATTGCAAATTATTGTTTAACCAGTCTTAAATTTATAATCCAAGTAATAAGTTAAACCTAATCCAGATTTCTGATTTTTTTAGCGCAGGTAGTTTTCGATTCTGACTGGTGTAATGGTCTTTATGTAACATTAGTTTATATTATTCTCTAAACTAGCGATTTTGTCATCGCTGTTTCATTCATGTTATCATCTCTTGATTTAATTTAAACCGAGACACTAATCAATCCCGTCGTTCTGTTACGACTGCATATCGCTATGCGTTTAAAATCATTGTAGTCAATAGTGAGCGCAGTTTCCACCGTATGAGGAGCGAGATGAGATCTAGTAACATGTACATTCCTATATGCAGTTCTTAGTTTTCATTTTCCTACAGCGATTAGGCGCAAGGTTTCACTACAATGTATGATATTATGGTCTATGCCTGTAATTTTATAAAATCCTAACCTATCTAATGGTTCATTGTTTATTCTTGGTTAGGACGTTTATTGCACAGAGCAAAGGACTGTCTATATTTTATTTCAGTGGTACTGTTTTTACCTTTATGTTTAGATCAAAGTGCAGTGTTATCATTGATTTAAAATACTTATTCATTCCTTCAGATTCTTTGTACTTCATCGTATGATTACAATTGTTTATGTAATACATTATTTTGTTCCGAGTAACTTACGTTTGTAATCATTAGCAATTTATATTTCTCGCAGTCTGTTTAATCCAAAATCCCTATGCTTTACACAAGTAAACAATCATTGATTGTGCAGACAGAAAGCAAACTGACATTCAGTCACTGTAGTTTCACTTATTTAGTTCAACACGCGTTTAATTATATTTTACTGACTATTTCACCTGTATAGGGACACAGATGCACGCACATACTTATCGCACGCCTATCCAGTAAAACGCCGGTTACTCAATCGTAAATATGAATTTGGTTTAAATGAAATTTTACCCTTGCTTCAGTATTATGTTTTTATAATTTATGAGCTTTGGAAGGAAGAAGGGACACGACATCGGGTCACATAATTTTTCCAAAGAAAAACTAGGAACTTTAACTGGTAAGTTAAAACAAGAATAAGGTAAATATTCAGTACTTTTTGCAGACAATCATTCCCGTATAAAATCTAATAAACGTCATTATAAATGATGTAGGCTCTGTTTTTTATTTAACAATAAATGATAACAGGTTTTATTGATTGATTATTTCATAGACACTGGTTTTAACAGATCGCATATTGCTAACGGGCTTGCTACTTTTCGGAAAACCAATAAACACTAAATAAATAAATAAAAATATGCATAACAATCAAACTTGCGTATTTAGCTGCAGCATTATTTATGTTACTTTTATCTTAGATATCAGATAATTTAATCAACAAAAATTTGTTTCAACCATTTATTTAGGAATGTATGGAGGAATACTGTTTTTTTGTTTTTTTATATATAAAAATATTGCGTGCATCTGCTTTTGGGCAATAAATGTTTCTATACTTTATTAATTTAATTGATCTATTATGTACGACTATCTACTTACCTGATTGTACAATGCTCGGCTTTGTAATTTAACTGTAGTAAGTTGATTTTACTTCTAAGACGAGTGATTTTAATTTTTAAACATAAGGCATTTATTTGATTATAAGAGATTTCGTAATATTCTTAGCACTTTATCCATATTTAGGGTAAAACATGTTAAATATTCAAATAATTTATTTTTCTCGTGTTCTTGTGAAATTTAATGTAATTAATCAATTTATTGAATCCAAGATTTTTAAACTCAAAATCAACTCAAATCTTAAAGTTAATTTTACTGGCGTTGGAATATTGTATAATCGATGAATTAGTATTAGATTGCTGTTCACATTGATGTCGATAACTTGAGGTAAATAATAGTTTCATTTTACCTGTTGTTCACGCTAACTGGTATATCCCCCTGGTCCAATTTGAACTAATTTGTTAATAGGCACGCAACACTTAGACAAAATTGCATATATATTTTTCCTTCGTAAGACAATATACAATTGTTATATTTTGCATTGAATGACGCCACGAACTACCACAAAATTTGTTGACTGATATCAACCGAGGCTAGCTTTTATGGATCGTCTAGGGTAGTAGTTATTAAGATTTTTTTGTAAATTGCAATTTTCGTGAACGTCTGTCTATCTTCAAAATCATGGTGTTTGTACTCTATTTCTGGTATGGTATATATTATACATAGTAACTTCGCTTTAAAGTTCCGCTACCTAAGACTTTATATGAAGTTGATTTTCTTACTCGTGTTATACACGTACGTATGCGCGATTGATCGTCCGACTTTCCGACATTTTTGGACCAAATATAAAGTGAGTATAGGGCGAAGTACCGGCTCCAAATGATGAGTCGCCAGTAGGCACGAAGCATGTATGTACGAGATTAGACCTTTAGTTCTTGCTAACTTTGGCTTATCCGTCTGTTCGTAATTTAACTCGTTTGTTAAGAAGTACTTTTTATGTTAGACTTCTATCAGTGTGATACGCATTTCTTATT
The DNA here is from genome assembly GCA_029291075.1 of Eudiplozoon nipponicum. Lineage (NCBI taxonomy): Eukaryota > Metazoa > Platyhelminthes > Monogenea > Mazocraeidea > Diplozoidae > Eudiplozoon > Eudiplozoon nipponicum. The sequence continues at coordinate 22,148 of JAQBSW010002286.1, forward strand.
TTTAATACATTAAATATGATGTTGGGTTTGATCTTCGCTATTGAATTTACTTGTAATTCGTGATAATTCAGTTTTCGTGCGACTGTGTAGGAATAAGAATAGCTGTTAACTTCAAGTTTGTAAACCAGCCCGGCCATTAATAATTTGTTAGTCGAATTTCTTATATCTGCGAGTTACATATAATTGATTGCGATGCTAGGTATTGCTTATGTAGCTGCTGGTTAGTTCGAAGAAGAGCCCAAGTATATGCCAAGTCAGCATAAGCAACCAGTGCTACCTTTTAAATTTGTCAATTTACCGCTTATTGCCGGCTTATCAGTAGGAGCTAGCACTGATCCCTGCATCTACCATTTATTTGAACTGGAAAGGCTTCGGTGTCGCAATTTGTAACGAAATATAAAATGAGTTTGGAGCGTAGTGCCCACTCCTACAAGCTACTTTCCCTTACGCACGAAGTGTGCGTGTACTTGCGATGACAAATTTTTAATGTTTATATTTTAACTAACTTTCTACTGGGTACGTACTAGATTACAAGGTGCGAGAATGTATATTTTTATTTTAAACGTACTTTACAAATTTGCGAATTTATTCATGTTATTTTGTCGCTTTTTAATGCTCTGGACCATTGCTAGTTGGAATGTGTCTGTAACTGCAGCTGTCATATATTTGGCTTGGTGTTTATTTCAATAGCACAAAATTGATTTACATAACATATTTTATCGCCACTTGCGCAGTGGAAGGTTAATTGTTTGTTCGATTTTTATTGGTGTGGTGAAAGTTGTCGCAGAACATAAATTGTGGCACCGATATTTTTGGTTGTGCACAATGTATTGAGGACTTCTAGGTTAAGAGCCGAATTTCCGATTTTCATTATATTATGATTTGATACCTTTTATTGTGCGCTCGTATTTAATGTAAGCATAGATGGTTTAGATACGTCAGTTGGTTTATGTGGAAGTTTAGTCTTATTTTGTTTTTTGATTAGTTAAAATTGTGTTTGGTGCTTATTCCAAGCCCGGAATCGTGATTTAAGTAAAGTATAAATATTTGGTTTTTCTCCGACATATTGGATGTATAAATACATTTTGAAGACACGAAATTGGTGTATGCTTAATAATTTATTTAATATTTTTCTTATTTTGTTTACAGAATGAATTTTGTTCGCAATCAGACGCCCTCATGTTAGTGGATTCTGCAACTGATGTGATTCCCTTCCTTGCAAATCAACTTACTTTAGACATGGTGACAACTATTTCTCCTCTTTTTGATGATGTATTTTTAAGCTGTGTCGCAAGTTTACAAAATAAAGCAGAAATATGCGATCCATTTAAAAGTACTTCTAGTATAAATTCTTCTGCGTCTGTCAATTCTGTAGTCATGTGCAAAAAAGGCTCCTTAAGCAACAGTGCAAAGAATGTGTCTTTATCGGTGGAAAATAGGAGTTCAGAATCGAATATTGGAAGCAGTTCCGCCCCCACTCATCCGTTATCTTCAACAATCGATGAGGGCAACGGCGGTAGCACAAACCCTGTGGAGCGATTGGCACTAAACACAAGCAAAGATGAAGAAGCAATGCTGCAGGAAAACAATAGAATTATCAGCAATGATGTCGTTGATGACGAAACAGATCCGACGGCAGTGTTAGTTAATCTGCTACAAAAAAAGTCTGTCGAACTTAAACGAAGTATTTGGCTGGCGTTGATGAATGAATTCCGAAATCTCACGTCAAAATACAAGGTATACATCTGATTAGTGGGCATGACATTTAATAATACCAGTAATATTTAATCTGATTTAACTATTTTAATTAAATTAAAATTCGGATTCTTTTGGATATATTTTCTATAAAAGGTTTTTGTGTCGCATAAACATTATAACCTGACTTGTAAAGGTGATTATTTGGCTACATTAAAGCCAGCTAGCCTAATTACGGAATCCGTAGCACTGCATTAAGAGATAGTCGTGCACAGTTTTCATGCTTTTCATGCCTAGGCCTTATATGCAGCAATATGCCACGCTGATTATTTCACGAAAATGAAACAATCGGATCAAATTTTGACGAGTCACAGTTAATATATGCTTCATAGTAGTCAGGTTCAGTTAATTTGGTTGACTATTGCAACAGTTCACGTGGATTATAAGGATGTTTAGCATAGATTTGCCATTATCACATTATAACATATTAAATACGGTGGTCAGTAGATCTAAAAATCAAAGCAAGTGCAGCGGACCATTTCAAGACCAGTAAAGGTTGCGCAGATTTCAGTGCGTGTATGCTGGCGAGAATTTTCCTTCGATAATACGTTGGCAGATTTGTCAGTTAAATTCATTTTTACTTTCTCGGTAGGTGGTGCAATTTTCGATTACAATTACTGACTTTCATATTCTGATTTGACTGGAGCATCCTTATTTATTTAATTCAGTAGATAGATAGCTGATTTTAATTAATTTTAATTAATAATGCTAGCGCTTCCGGCGTGACTCTTCCACACATTCAGGATGCAGGTGTTGAAGTTCTCCCGGGCGATAAACTAGTCGATCTTGACTATGTGGACGATATTGTACTATTATTTGACAATCGGGATGCTGACCAGGCCACCTTAAATAGTTTAACGGACGTTCTTCTGTCTTTTGGTATGAAATTGGCACACTCTAAATGTAAGATACTGTTTCAGGATCACCCACCACTCACTCCAACGTTGAGACTGCAAAATGAAGATCTAGACATAGCCGATAGGTTTACATATCTTGGGAGCTCTATAAATAACGAAGGCAATATGTCCGACGAGGTGAGAATACGAATCGCGAAAGCTAGAGTAGCTTTCTCGAACCTTCGTCATTTATGGAGAAGCGCGAATATTTCATTTTTCCTTAAAGGTTGTGTTTACAATGCATCTTTACGCGCAGTCTTACAATACGCTAGTGAAACTTGGCCTCCTACAGTTTATGATTTGAGACGTTTACAGGCATTCGCACATCGTTGTTTGAGAAGTATAGCACATGTTGGTTACCAACAACGAATAACTAACGTTGACATCCGTAGACGTATTTTTGAATCTGACAATAAGTGCTCGTCGTTAGAAAAACAAATAAGGCTCCATCAACTTCGTTGGCTCGGTCACGTTTTGCGTATGCCCTCATTTCGATTGCCCAGTAGAACTCTGTTCTCTCACTCAGCACTAAATTGGCGTAAGAAACAAGGCGGGCGGATTTTGACATTCCAGAAACAATTGAAGTCACTTACATCCAAATTGGGTAGTAAAAGACCCACTCGTCTGCCAGGATGGGGTCCTCGTGCGCACCATAGTTATTGGTTAGAAACCCTTAGTGACATGACATCGAATCGAGCTCAGTGGCGATCTTGTTGCAGATGTCTAGTAGAATCATCTGCATAACTCTCTTTTCTTTGTAGGGCAAAGTTAGCTGCGAGATTTGGTCTTTTTATGACGTGATACAGTGAAATCCGCAAGGAAGCTGTATTGCTGATGTTGCCTTGCCCGAATGCTACCTTGGTCATAATGGTGTTGTGGAGAGGTTTAGTTGCCTCATTTTTGTGAGTTATCCTAATAAATTTTCGCATAGTAACTAGGTACTCCTTCTATCTCTCTGCTTCTCTCTCTCTCGTAAATCTCAATAATAATTTGTCTAATATATTATTTCTTCGGTAATATTATTTCTGTTTTCATTTATATATATATATATATATATATATATATATATATATATTCATACCTTATAATTATATGGCAGTGAACCATTAGTCACTTTTGACTTTCGTATGACTGGACCATTGATGTGACTGGTTTGGACACACCACAATACAGGCCAAAGTTGTCTTTGTTGGCAGCCATATTTAAATATTTCCATGGACAAATAAATGACTGTCGTAAAAAATATTACTAAAATTAACACCCTGATTTATTTTGAAAATATCTACTTTGTCTCGAAATAGACTTGGATGATAATTTAATCAACCTTTGTGGTTGTCTACGTCACGATCCACACTCCTTGTTTCACGACAACCATTATTCACCATAAAAATTGACAATGCCATATCAGATGTAGTTTATATTTTTAATAATTTTTCAAAAAATTAATAATCCACGCAAAATAACTATTTAATAAATGAACCATTATATATATATATATATATATATATATATATATATATATATATATATATATATATATATATATATAGAAAGTGCTTGTTGATTTTCCAATAAGGAAGAAACCTCTCTTCCGGATGAATTACTCTTACTACCTTAACCAATGTTTGGGTTATTCTGTCATTGTATATGTGCGATTGCTTACTTTTTTGTGTGAAAGTTTGTGCTTTTATGTGATTTATGTTCGAGTAATATTCTGTTTGACTACATTTGTAGATATACTTTGAAATTTGTAAATATTACATCTTTCACCCAGCTGTTCTTTGTCATATAAAAAAATTATGTCAAAAGTTATTTATTGGTGGTTTTTCCATTCTTGGATTCTATTATCTGATCCTAGTTAAGCATTGCTTAGCTACCAATTCGAGATCTTTAAACTTTGCTGACAATAACATGTTGTTCGTGGTTATGATTTACACAAACAGCATCAAAGACGCTTTCGAGAAAGCAAATAAGCTGAAGGTAAAACGTCCTAAAAATGGTTTTTCTTGGTGTCTCATCCTTATTTACGAGCATTCCACTGGTAAATACACCGGCGATTTTGTGTGACCTGATTAAAAATCAGTTTCAAGATTTTACTATAAACACCAGTGATATCAAAGACCTTATATTAACATGTACAAAAAATTTGCAAATTACATTTGAAAGGAAATATTACCGTCAGTTCAATGTTGTAGCTATGAGAAGCTGCATTACACCCCTCCTGGCAGACGTATACATGCACCATCTTGAACAAACGAACCTAAAGTTATAATTGTCCAGTGCCTACTCTACAAATGGTGTGTAGATGATATATTATTGTTCATCCCAGAAGTATCAGACCCAACCGAAATCCTCAAGCAAGCTAATGGATCAAGAAATCAAATTCACTCTAGAGATAAAGAAAGAAATTATTTTTCCCTTCGTAGAAATCCAAATCACTTGAGCAGAAAGTTCTTATTTAACACTGAGAATACCTATAAAATCCACTTTCAATTGGCAATGCGTTCACTACAACAGCAGAGTGCCAAATTCTCACAAAAGAATCTTGGTAACAACCTTGCAAATCGAATCAGGAAGATCTCTGAAAACCAGTTAGATGAAGAACTGGGCTACATAAGGAAATTATTGCTAATGAACAACTACCCAGAGCGGTTCATTGATGTCAACATCACATCACGACGGGCTTGTACTACAGAGGATACCGTCAATAAGGTTTTGCTATACTTACCATTTAGACATGACCCACCGGCCTCTGTAATTACACGGCGGTTAAATAAAATCACTAAGGAGAATTTTCCCAGTGTAATAATTATTACCAAATACATTACACAGAGAATCATGAGGATATATGCCAATAACGTATTGCCAAGTCTGTTAAAATCATTCATAATGTTCAAATTATCGTGTATGTGCGGTAGAATATATATTGAACGTACTAAAAAGCAAATGGTCAATAGAATCCAGCAACATTTATCGCATAAATTAATTGAAAAGGTCTGGCACCGTCAGGAAAATCAGCTATCTCAGTTCATATATCGGAAATGGAGCACCCAGCCAATTTGACGACTTTTTTAATTTTACGCATAGAAAAATCCGAAAAAACAATATATATATAGATGATGCTCTTTATATCAAACAACAAGCGTCCGGCCTAAATATTCAAAAGTTTCATCAACATGATAATATAATCAACTGGCCACGAATCGCAAAACCCAACAACTATTTCTAGCATTTACTAGCACCAAAGCTAGTTCAAACACCAACTAGACCAGCCTCAAGGAAAATCCGATCGGATTAACAATAAACTGAAGAAGAAAAGACATCTGCACTTACGGCATCACAAACATTGCTAACAGCGAGAGAAATTTCAAGACAATATGAAGATGCCGCACTGCGATTCGCACACCCTGCGTTGTTATCAAGCGGAAGGAACAAAATTGAGAAACAAGGCAAAACGAAAGACGACACTCGGGGAAAAATCATTCGTACTCGTAACTGTCAACAAAGTGGAAAATTCTGGCCAGTACGTGATAAGTTCCCAATAAGGACGAAACTGGTCTACTGGTTGAATTACCTAGTCTCAACTATCCAGTTCTTATTTTATTCTGTACTTTATTATGTACTTAATGGTTCAGATGTTTATATCAAGATCGCAACCTTGATTATATTAATTTTTATCACTCCCCGCGCAACCAATGTTCGTTTAACAATGTGAACAGTTGGTTGGCTCTTCTTCTATCAATACAAGAATAACCCGATATCTGACATCAATTTGAAATACAACGAGAAAGACCCCTACACGCAAACAGACACAGACACATACGAATATACACTTACTTGTCAGCCCAATAAAGAAATAAAAGTAAAACCGAGCTGGCTAGTTTCCACCCACATAAGCAAATGAAAACCCAGGATCTATATGAATGAAAGATTGTAAAGTGATGTTTAGTATTCTCGAAATAAATGGCCATTATCCACTTTTTTATTAATGTGTTGTTTATTCTTAATAAGAAATATACAGAGTAATATTCGAAGGCAATAATCATAATAAATTATATATATATATATATATATATATATATATATATATATATATATATATATATATATATATATATATATATATATATATATTCAGTTTTAGATACTTGAGTAGAAAATAAGAAGTAAACGGTTTTTGTACCTGACTTTGATTACATTTGTCGTTTCATGTGGAAAGGATATTATTATTTTCCTTCCTTGGCAGAATAAGAAGTTTCATTTTCAAGTAACTTTGTTACATTTTTGGCATCCTATGTGGCTAAATTTAGCAGTTTAAAATCAGCGTGTAAATTGAAGCACTAACTACTAAATCAAATAGAAATAAGATGAAATATGTCTGGAATACACGTACTTGTACACACATACAAGCGCATTTAAAATCACACACACACACACACATATATACATATATATATATATATATATATATATATATATATATATATATATATTTAAATTAATGATATGTCTTGGTGCCCGTCATATATTCACATACAACTGTTGGCTGGTTGTAACTTTAAAGTAAAATTAATATCCAAATGGTCCGCCTGAAGCCAACACTGGCCGAAAACGACAGTTGCTAAAAAATTAACAGCTGCGAGTTGTTGTTGCGTTGGAGTTTAATTGTTTTGCTGTGAATCAAATGTTTGAAAGCTTAGGCTCCTAGTTACAAGTAATGTAGACGAATATAGTTCAACAGATGAACCGCATTTGCCATCTTATGCTATTTTATATATATGTATATATATATATATATATATAGTGTGTGTGTGTGTGTGTATTCCACGATAGTGAATAAATTCTCCATTTTTAACGTATGAGAATGGAGAACCGTAATCCATGGTAGAGCATTTATTAATAAATATCATGTCTACCATGATCTGCAACGAATATTCTGGATTCGTTAATATTTTCTGTCATTCATTCAAAGCTGTACATTTTTCTTAACATCATAGCTATTTCTATCTTTCAGCTAAGCAATGTGGACTATTTTTCCTAAGGACATTTGATGTGTCATCGCTTATATTTTAAATATGTCCGCAATTACTAGGTGTGTCGTACTTTTAGACACGTCTGTTTCTTTCGAAGTTTTGCCTGTGATGTTTGTTTTTTAGTCCAACTGACTTATTTTTGAAAAAGACATTTTGCACATTTAAGCAAGGATTAAGCTTATTATTTACGATAGCTTCGAAAGCAAGAAGCATTTTGTCGGATTTTGCTTCGTATAAAACCGAATAATTATTGCTACTAACAACATGGCCTGTGAGTAGTACATGTTAATAAATTGTTTATATTCGTGCAGGAGTTGCACCCCCTTTTAATAGTTTTTGAGGAAGATGCTAATATATTATTGTTTCGAGTCTCATTTTTTTGGTCTGCCGATGCACCGAGCTATGTAGATCTATTACAATTTATATACGGATAATAGTGTAAAAGTGTGTGGTGTCTGCGTCCCTACTTAGACATTCATTTTACACTTTTGTTTAATTTCTTCATACAGCCTATGATTACGAAGTAAAATTGAGCTGATGAATGACATTGGGTAAATTTCCGACATAAAAGTGCTTATATTTTTGTATGCTGTTCTCCTTTTTGAAAGCAGTATTGTTTAGGTTTATTTTCAGTGTTCTTTGCAAACGAAAGGGCTTTCCATGATAGTATTTTCTCTAATGACACTGCATTATATCATGCTAAAATTGTCAAAAAAACTAAAGAATTTTTGCTTGTGAGTCAGAACTGTAATGCCTATGAAAATATTAAATAGTTTTATATTATGTGTCGCCGTTAGGTAAACTCAAAGTTTTGAAACGCTTTATTTATTTGGATTTTCTATCAAATATCTTCGAGCACAAAATATGCATGGCCCTAGTGCATAATTTGCATTTTGAAACGATTTTCTTAATTAACAGATTGACCTTTCCTCGTGCGCTTCTGCTAAATTATTGACCAACGATCTTGATAGTGAATCCTATTCAGAGTTGGCTTGTCGAAATGCTCTGCTCGAAACTATGGAGGAAATGCTAAGTCAGACTGGTAGGCTTCAGGAGAAATGTGGCCTTGTATTGCTGCAGCGGTCGGGTATACGCAAGAATGTCTTGGAAGACGGAACGTCACAATGTGTACACAGTGGGGATACTCAGACGTCCTCGGTATCAACGAATAACCAGGCTGTTTGTTGCGATTCTTTGTCGATAGATATGAAAACATCCTTTCTTAAGCAGAATTGTGAAACGAGTGAGAACTCTGGGAAGGCTTCTGCCGTAAATGAAGACGCTTTGAATAGTGGCGAATGTGTTTCATTTGATAAGATATGCCAACAAATGCAAATGTTGCCGAGAAAACCCGTTCTGCATGCGGACACATGTGCTTCGCCTTGTGATACCTTTGGAGCTGCCCATTCACCTGCTCAACACTCGAAACAGCTTTTGGAAATCAGTGAACCGCGTTCGGCATCACCTTTTGTCGACCAGTTTAATGATAAATTGGATTCTTTGGAACAGAATGTGCTACGCCGTTTGTCTACCGACTCTCATCATGCGGTTTGGTCAAAGATTAAATGTAAACAAAATGTTTATGTAGTCTGCTGCTTAGTGTTTTCATATTCTAAACCTTTAGGCAATTTCCTACCTATCAATTTAGTTTTAAAGGATATGTACTTTGCTGGGTCTGATATGCGACATTTACGACTTTTATACAGAACCAGGCCTCTCATACGGGATTTTCCATGAATATCGGTAAAACGATCATCCAATTCATAACTGTTAATTAATCATTGTTTAAAATTTTAGAACAGAGAAACAGACAAATCTAATCGTGTCTAACCAGTCACGCGTGCTGACACAGCCAGAACACAATGGAAGTGTCACGGGGAAGGATAAAATCGCGATACTTCTATAAATGTGTCTCGTATATCTATGGATTACGTTTATGCAATGAAAAAGGTCATGTTAAAGCAAAAATAAATATTTCTAAACAAAAAAATGAACCAATAAATGTATATAGATAATACAATTAAATAATTAGTGATTGTGCGGGTGATGGTAGCAATTCTTGAAATCATGTTTACAAGCTTGGTTTAATACAACGGGATTGGTATTTACTTCAGGCTCGAAAACTTGATATCAAGAAATATGTATATATGTACATGTGTGTATTGGAATAGGAGACTCAACTGCGCTACTGCATGAAAAACTATGTAGATTTGCTATTATTTTCTACTCTAGATATCATTAAACACTGAATCCGCATGAAATATAGCTTTCTTCGAGTCCTTTAGTTATAAAAGCTAATTTACCGTTTTCGAAATATTTCTGGATTGTGCGATTTTTTACTCTTAAATAATTATTTCATTATTTTATCTATGATTAGATTGTTTTTACCTTGCCGATGTCTGCGAGAAAACGAAAGAATAGAATTTCATATAATCGTAATTTCTAATGTTTGTGACTTAACAATCCTTTTTTAGCGGATGTTTTGGATTATGTGTCTACATGTCAGTCGCGTGCTGCACGTACCTTGCACGCACAATTGTCTCGCGTGCATCGCCGTGCATGTCGACGATTTGCGGAATGCCTACGCAACAGTCTCGAAGCTGTGTCTTCAGGTGAACACAATCAATTTCATGTGGTGTCCCAGTCTTTAACGCGTGCAACATCACGCTCGCGGTCTCAATCACCTATTGCTACAACATCTGTGCACAGCTATGATTCTCATGTTACCGGCTCAGAAGATCAGTGTCGAGATTCAATTAGCAATAGTTCTAATTTTGCTCAAAAAAATTCAAACGTTTTTGCCCAGTGCCAAAGTGAAAGGTGATTCGCTTTCTGTTTTATTACGTCTATAAGCATATATATATATATATATATATATATATATATATATATATATATATATATATATGTATATATGATGTGTGTGTGTGTGCATGAACTACAAATAGAATTAAATTGCAGGTGCTATTCTTATTCTAGACTGGCTTCGTCATCATTAGGCATTCACTTATAGCAGCTGGAATTGCTACGGCCGGGATTTCAGCCAGGGAATACTTGCTTTAGAATCTTGCAACTTACGCCGCGCGTCAAAGAAGGCGTGTATTCTATGCAATTTTCACATGCTGTTTTGACCAGGTTTTGCCTTACTTTTTATTATCCGCTCTTTTACCAAAGCAGTCTAACAGTGTGCAAAATAGGTAGCGAAACGTAGTAATAGCAAACCAGTTAAACAGTTTTTCACGTATTCTGATCCAGAAAATTTAATTGAATCACAGCTAAGGATAAAATAATTTTAAAATGTTAAAAATTAGTATGGGAGGTTTTAAAATATGTTTGCCATACATCCCCCAAATTCTTTAAATCGAGATTGCGAGGTTGAATTAAACACCAATCTCATTGTATTTAGCCAGTCGTCGAACCATATTCCAAAACTAAATACAAATTAACAATAATTGATTGCGCGGGTGGTTGTAACAATTCTTTAAATCAAGTTTGCGAGCTTGCAGTAAACACCAATCCCACTGTATTTAACCAGTCGTCGAGCAACATAAAAAACTACCGCCAGCCGCAACGCACTGACGCGTTTCGACCTTCCATGATCATCATCAGCGTACGACGGCAAACTGACTAGCGAGGATCTAACCGCAAAGCATTTATATGGGAAGAAAAAATAATATGCCGCTCTTAACATAGTAATCTCGCATTGCGGTTTGATCCTCACTTGTCAGTTTGCTTTCGTACTCTGATGATGATCATGGAAGGTCGAAATGCGTCAGTAGTTTTGATATTTTCGACGAGTGTTTAAATACAATGGCTCGCAAACTTGATTTAAACATTTTTACCACAATCCGCGCAATCATTGATTGTTGAACTGTATTACCTATATGTATATTTGGCGAAATCTGCGAAAAGTTAATTTTGGTGACTGCATATAAATCGGGCAACCGACATTTCCAGTCAAGTACAGTAAATGCCAGACTACTAGAGGTTATAACCGAATATATAATATTGCTTTCCATATATATATATATATATATATATATATATATATATATATATATATAGCAATGCTGTATGATCATCGCTAGTCAGTTTGCTGTCGTACTCTGATGATGATCATGGAAGGTCGAAACGCTTCAGTACGTGTGACTGACGATAGTTTTGCTATTGATCGACGACTCGTTATACACAATGGGATTGGTGCTTACTTCATGCACGCCAGCCTGATTTTAAGAATATTAATAGCAAGACAATCAAACCATTTTTCACATTTTATCAAAAAAGAACTACATAACAGCTGAGGATAAAATAGAGAAAAGCAATGTTAAAATTTAATTTGAGTGGTTATAAAATATGCTTATAATACATCCTGCAGATTCTTAAAACCAATTTTGCGTGCTTGAAATAAACAATAATCCCATTGTATTTAACCAGTCCAATAACATACCAATCCTACCGTCAATCACACGTACTGACGCGTTTCGACCTTCCATGATGATCATCAGAGTAAGACGGCAATCTGTCTAGCGAGGGTCAAACTGCGATGTATATGTTGCAAGCCAAATAAGATATGCGGCTCTCACCTCTAATAGTCTTGATTAAATTGTACTTGACTGGAAATGGCACCTGAATCATTTCTATGCTGTCACGATTATTAACATTCTGCACCTTTAGTCACCTGTATATAATTTATACAATTAAACAATCAGTGATTACGCAGGTGTCAGTCTTGTTAACGTCTTATTTCTACTTTGTGTGTAAGAGCTCATTATATTAGCAAGTCAGAAGTAGGCCTAAGCGATGCTGCTTGCAGCAGCTGTTACGAAATAAATATTGTACAATATGTCAGATAGTCAGATATGAACAGGTGTCCTTTTTAACTTAGCTTATAGTTTAATTAACTCGATAAATTTCTCATAAATTAGAACTAATTTCATATTAAACTAATTAACTTTGACAAGATGCAATAATTCGCTAGGAAATTAGCCGTGGATTTATTAAAAGTTCGCTTAGACGTGATTTAAAATTGAAAGATAATATTCCAAGAATTATGTCTAAATGCAAATAAGGACGATTTGCGAACTAGCCTGTCATCTTATTTTAGAAGTCATTGATTGCCTATCTTGTTAAAACGATAATCGTGATCAAAATTGAAAATTTCAAGAGAAAACAGATCCCAATTTATTTCCATTAAGACAAAATAGACTAACTGCGGTTGTTGCCACATAGTCACACTGTGATAATTATTAGAACGCGACAAAATTCTGATAACCAGTCATGAAACCGAAATATTTGTATTGCTTAGAGAGCCGAGATACGGCGCATAGCCTTAGCTCTGTTTTGCAAATTTGTATAATTCAAGATATTCTCTTTCGCGATTACTAAGTGAACCATCGATAATGTCAGCAGTTCCATTAGACGGTCATGAGGCGCATTTCAGATAAGCGAAATTATCCCTATGCCCGTTGGGTATTTTAGTTAAGATTTGTTATAAAATCAGCAGGCTGCCGAGGCACAACACGTAACCTTTTGCCAAATGTCGCAAAGAAAGCATTTTGTTTATTTGAAACGCTTTAATTTTTTTCTAGAATAGCTTTTTGCATGTTATTCGATTTCGTTTTTCATTTGCATCTTACCTTTCCTTTCCATGTTTGTAATGTTGACGACCGTGAGGCACTTGTTTATCATACTGCTTACGGTAGCCTGTAGATGAACGGGTCTAAGGCGATATAATGACCATCACCTCATTTCGTGTAAGGCCTCGAGTTCGACTTTATTACGCAGTACCATGAGTTAAATGTATGATGATGAAATGACAGCAGGCATCCCAGACATGATTAGGGAGTTTCGACTTTTGGCAGAAATTTTTGTCACTGGCACCCAGGCAGACAATGCTCATAAGCCTTTGTTGGTAGGATATTGAGGAGAAAAACCGTTGAATTCAAATTATTCTCACCCGGAATGGACGAACTAATGTACCTATACAACCCAAACAATACAATTAATAACACTCAATACTTATTCTACACTGCATCGGGGGCCAGGCTAGATAAAATGCGTTGTTTAATCTGAAGAGTCGTGCTTGGTGGATAAATGAAATAAAATTAATTCTGATGTTTTCATGAACAATTCTGCTTCACATTCTTCTTCGCGATCTAACAAAAGAAATACGGATTTGGCGATGGTTAATTAAAGCATTTAGCTCAATGTCGTATTGCGAAATATTACAAAGAGTTCAAGTAAATCACGATAGAATAAGCGTATGCTTGTCCCTAATTTAAGTCAATTCAATTTGAGATATTTTAAACGACTTGTGCAACCTAAAAAATTAAGCGTGTTGGCTGTGTAAATTATAAATAAGGGAATCATCAGGTGAATTACCATTTTTTATGTCAAATTAATTAGAAATGGTCAGAAATTAGTAAGAGATATTTATAAGAAGGAAAATTATTCAGGAATCCTTCTTAATTTTAAGTCCAATCACCGGTATCGTATGAAAGTCGGTATCTTAACGCCATTAACATTAAGAATTCTTAAGTTAACAAATATAAAGCATAGGAAGTTAGAATTAGGTAGACTACGAAATATATTCAAGGCTAACGGCTACCCTCTCCATTTAATATATGCAACAATGATGGTAGTCGTGAAAAAAATTAATCCTAGTTTGAGGTACATAAAAGCTGATAAGGAAAAGGAAGAGCGGGAGGTCATGGTATTACCTGACTTCATATTAAGTAAGAAAGTGAAATTATTAGCTTTAAAATACAATATAAGGACCGTTTTAAATATGGTGTTTATTAATGGTGACGCGAAAGTTGGACGTTTCGGTGTCGCCGAGTTTTAGATACATTTTAAACTGCGCCAACCAGAGATTATCCCTGACTTCCTTCAAATCCTGAACAATTCTGAACTCAAATAGATTGTGTAGAAATCAGTTGTTGAGGGCGTGGCCGCATCTAAGGCTATTGTTTTTTTTAGAAAACATGCTGACTCCTCCGTCCTAGATAGAAAATCACATATTCCGGTAGTAGGAATAAAAATAAGCGCCAAAGAAATGTTAACAAACTAAACCGGTTGTATTTTCACCAATAGCATGAAGATTTAATGAAATAAAAATCACCTGGTCTTGATGGCGAAATTGTAGACGAACTTAATATCCACTAATTATGTTCGCTCTTGTGTGTTGGGTTTTGTATGCAGATTCCCTCAGTGTGATCAATAACTGCTTCATCTAGATGAGACACAATATTTCCCTATACTTTGTTGAAATCATTCATCTGCACCATCAAAATATCAAACAGTTCTTCTGAGGAAGATTCAGAAGCCATTTTTCTTGACACATCCTCTTTATTTATCATCCTTATTTATATTAGAGTTTGTTCGTAAAAGGCGTGATTTATAAGTAAAAAAATTAAATTATATTTATTTATTTATTATTAATGCTTGGACACGGTGTTGTGTTCCGCGTCCAAATTCACTAGTCATTATGGACCATCACTGACGGGATGTAGTGCTGTGGGCTGTTCCACGGCCACCAAGTGGTTCCCGGCATATAGGAGGGTGAAACTCCACTGTCAATCGAAACTATTTTATATTGAACAAGGGTTGATAAGAAACCGCCATTCGTGCTGGCTCTGGTCTATACAAATTCATCATGCCAATGAACTGGTGCAATTGTTTTCTGCTGGTGGGCACCAGCTTATCCTTAATAGGCTTTACGTTCGAATCTTTCGGCATAAAGGCATCAGCTGAAACTGGGCGTCCCAAGAACCGCACCTGCAAATCCATTTTCATTTTAAGAATTAAAATGTAATAAACAATCTACGGCGTTCGAAAACACCTTCTGCAGCCGAGTACGCAGTTTTTGTTGTCAACGTACGCTGTAGAACAGGATAACTCGGATTCGACTGAGTCCATGATTTTTAGGAACATTTTAGGTGCCGTCTTTAGGTAATCGTTTGCAAAAATTAATTGTAACTGACGTTTGGGTGCCTGTACTGTCGTTAACCGGGCGCAAATTTACAAAGGCCCTGGATACAGTCGAACACAGAACGCGTACCGGTCGGGTTTAGTCAACGCATTCGATTGTCAAACATCAGCGGAAGGTCGGTTCGAAATATTTTTTTCGTAACGTAGAACATTGGAGATTGAAACATGTATGAGGATGGTTCTAGAGCGCCAGCGTCTATGATCTCTTACGCTGTTTGAGTAGCCGCTGCGTGTTTCTGTGGAGGAACACAATTCGCTTGGTGGTTTTTAATCGTCGTTTAAACCCAGTCACAGTTTACAGCGATAGTATGTAGGCTCAGGGCATTGGCTACAATCTGGAGGCTGGAATATAATGCCGTACTGTATTCGAAATTCTTTCCTCCACTCTGGCAGCAGACTTGACTTACACTGCACTGAAGCGACATGTAAACTATATTTGCCTTGTCGTCTTCGACCTATAAAGGTATATTCCTATATTCTTACAATCGATTGCTCTTAGCCATTTTTAAATATAGTTTAAGATCAACAGTGTTATCTGAATTTCTGTATAAATAAGAGAAATATGGTGGATATTATCAATTACTAATAATTTAGTTTAGTATTCACTCGAAGTTGCTATCGCCGGGTCAGAAGCCTGACATAACTCTACTATTGTCGGTCGTACAACTTGCCACGATCAAGACATTGGCAACATCAGCACATCAGATCCATTTTCCAATTGTATTTTCAAAGGCTTTTCGTTGACGAGCTCTAAAAGCTTAATATTTTAAGAAATACTTATGCGTGACACAGTTTCAAAGACTTTTTTCCCTCGTGGGCTATTGGACTCTGAGAAGAATATAGAGTCCTATGTGGATCCTCTTCCGTAAACCAATAATTATGGGCACCAGCTGATCTGTGATTCTAGACAGAACCTCGTCTATCAATGTTCGTGAGATGATGTACCCCGTTGTCATTGGAAAATTGTCGTTCTTTCGGAGAACTATATTGACGCTGCTGCCGAATATGCAGTATACCTTTTAGAGCTGCTTCCATCAATGCTTGTCTCTTAATGTGTTGCGACTCTTTTCAAGCCACCGGCTGCTGACACTACTCACGGACTCACTGTACACGATACAAACAATTTCCCGATTGAATAGCGCATCTTTAAGCTATTTTGATATGCTGCTTGTCCGCGATGTCGTTAGCTCTGATGTGATAGCCAACATTACTGAATTTTGTGGAGCGTGAACACCACTAGCCGTTCTAAGCGCAGTGTAATATCTAGTATGGTCAGTCAGCATAAGCATGATGGTTTCATGTCCTTGAAAACCAAGAATAAATTTATTAGCTTGAATAACCACCACATAACTCTTGCCATAGCATTCAATTATAGAGCAAGCGGTAGATTTGTTTTTGTATAGTTCAGCAAACAATTCTTGTTATCTGGCACAAAATTTATCCAATACTCACAGTTTAAATTCTGCAAACGTGAGGTCTACGGGCAATTCTGTTTTGACTGCTATTAAACGATACACAAATTCATAGACGGTCACGCGCACAGTAGGTGCTTCTAACAACAGATCTCTCTCGCACATAAGCTTCAAATTTGTGGAAACACATCTGTGACCTTTTCAAATCCTGGAGTGAAAAATAGGCTTGAATTCTCATGAAGCCGAAGATTCTAGGTTTCATCCTTTGCATAGTCGTCATTATTGTGTTCGTCAATATGGGCTGGGTCGTTTGGGCGTATTCCATCAGTGTCATCAATAAACAATCATCTAAACGACACTTAATATGGCCCAGCGCTTCAATTATGGCATTGACATTTCTCACTAACATACTAATCAGTTGCGAACCTTGTAACAAATTAGTTCAGTTGTGACCAGAAGGATAAACCAAAGGCAGCATGAACGGAAAGTACAATCCCGTGCACGTTCGTTTCGCGCTTACTGGCGACTCATCAGAAGGAGCCGGTATTACGCCCTTTAACCACTATATATTTGGTCGAAGAATGTGGGATAATAGGACGTTACAATGTCCTTGACGATTGTGTAAACCTGCAATAGTGAAGCTAACATCATATAAAGTTTTGACAATGCGACTTCAACGCTAACTCACACTATATAATATATATACCGAGTCTGTAAAGGATACTAACACTATGGCTATTGTGTTAGTAACCGATAGCAACAGTATTGTACCGAAAAGGTAATTGGTACTAACACTGTTTTCCGAGTCGGAACATGGTACCAACATGATGGCTATCAATTTATGCTATAGTTCACCGAAATTGAGAATTATAACTATTTCTGAACACCTTATACTCCAGTAAATCTATACACTCTGGCCTTGATCGATATCAGTTATCACATTTCGCGGTAAGCATGACATCATTCAATTCAATATATAACAGTTAAATACTGCTTTTTGCGGAGAACTAATGTATATGCAAGTATGGTCACAACTGAACTAATTCGTTACTAGGTTCGCATCACCTAATACATACTTGCATATATATTAGTTCTCTGCAAAAGCAGTATTTAACTATTACCAATCAGTTCTATGGACGATTTATAATCCATTTTATTTGAAGCGTCCTCTTTATTTGTCATCCTTATATATATATATATGTTAAAATATTTCTATCTTGTTTTGCTTTCCAATTTATATATAAAGATATGTTCATGAGTAGATGTTTGAGAAGACCATGAGAAAGAAAATTTTCTTATATCTGATAAAATTTCTTTTTGTTTTTGCACACAAGAAGGGAACAATGAATATATATATATATATATATATATATATATATATATATAAATTTGCTCGTAAAAATCGCATATCATTAGTAAAACAACTTTACATTACTATTCCTTATTTATTATCATTACCTGAGAGTACATTGCTGCATTGGTAATTCGTCTGCTGTTTCCTAGTTATGTGTCTTGAGCATCTGTGGATCAATTTTGTGGTATTTTCATTAGTCCTAAATGGAGCCCTTTGCTTCTACTTGGCCTTTATGGTTTCCTCTGCAACATGGCTACGTATAATGTTAATGCTTCTGTTAGTCGAATTACTGGTATCCTTAGTATTATGCATTGGGTTTGAGATTTTTTAATGTGGATTGTCAAGGAAAGGTTTATTTGCACTAACTTGGTTTATAAATATACTCGTACGAGCATTAGATGCCAGAAGAGTTTGAAAGTTAATCTTAAATTCTACCACATTAGAATGGAAAAAGGCAATTGCATCAGGTAACAGATCACGATTGCTCAAACTTATAAGTGCGATATTTTAGAGAAAATTTACAGCTTTCGAAGCAATAAATGATTGCAACAATACTGGTATAATGGGTAAAGTTTTTCGTCTTGATCGATATGCTATACACATCAAGTAACTATTTTCCTAGGCACCTACATCATTCCTGATCCTCGAAAGTATGCTCGTATCAACAGTTTATGTAGAGAAACTGCCATAAATATGAATAAAGAATGTAATCTAAACTGCTAACGGCAAATCTGCACGTTCCAACGATTTGCTACAGAACTCATTTAAGGATATTGACGAAATGATGTGTAGAGCCTTGACGATTCTCATTTCTCTATAATATGAGATGAAGAGACTGTTCTGGTTTCGTTATGCAAGTCAACTATTATTCTTATCTTCAAAATACAATCCTATTTTGTGCGATAGGTAGCGTGATACAAATTGGACTCCAGTGGTATCTAGGTTTTTTGCTTTCATTACGCTGCGCCGTTTTAGCACTTCGCGTCAACTATGTACTAAATAAAAGCAAACGGTATTCCGGCCAGAACGACATATTATAACCTATGCTTTTACTTTCACGCAAATGTTTGAAAAGTGAAATTCTTATCGCTATCCTACATTAGCCATCTTTAAAGAATTCAAGGATGCAATTTACAACCATACTTTATTTTCAACAGTGAAGCTCGTGAAGGACGTCCAATTGTTTCTATTTTTGTCTAATTATGTAATAGATACATTTATGAACTATACTCTTCAATGAGTTCAGGATACAGCGATCGACGCTCTCCTAGTTTTTAGATTAGTTCACCATGAAAGTGCAGAAGATATTGTATTATTGCTCCATAATCGTGAGTCTATCCGGGCTACCTTGATAAAATAAAAAGTTGTCTTTCCAGCTGTTGGTATGAAATTCTTACGCTCAAAATAGGAGATACTGTTAAAGTGTCACAAATCACTCATTTCAAATATGTAATAACAAGATGAAGATCAGTAAGTAATTGACCATTATTTAAACCTAGGTTGTGATCTTGATGCAAACACCGATCACATTATAGAAATAATTTTTTCATAATAATCTAAGATTGCATATTGTAGAAAAGGAAATTCATCCAGTAGACTGGTTTCGACTCTATTGTGAACTCTTCACGTAATCTCCAGAATTTGCTGGGACAGGGCTTGAACCTGGGCTCCTCTGCTTTGGAATATGTTGCTATAACCATCCTGCCTGACTAGTGTTTATATCAAGATCGCGACCTTGATTTAAATAATTGTTATTACCACCCGCGCAACCAATGTTCGTTTAAGTAGTTGATAATTTGTAATGTAGCGGTTGCTGTGGAATTAACTCAGGAAATACGAACGAAAACGACAAAATGAGAAAAGCTGTTCTAGACTAGCCTTCTCTAAACTTCGTCATCTATAGAAAAACGAGATTATCTCACTTCGTGCGGTTTTGCTATACGCTAGTGAGTATTTATCCGTTTGAAATGAAGAGTTAAGACGCTTACATGCATTTGACCATCTTTGTTTGAGATGAAAGCCCATGTTGATTATGAACAACCAATGTAATTCCGACATCTGTAAACGTATGTTTTGGATCCGATAATACGTGTTGCTCATTACGAAAAACTGTAAAGCTTCATACTCTGCGCTGGTTCGAATACGTTATACATGTGTCTTTATTTCGATTACCCAGAATAGAATTCTTCTCTCAGCCAGCGATGTATTCGAGTAAGAAATGAGTTGGATATATTTTAACATTGAAGAAACAGCTGAACTCAACCACAATATAAGATTGGTACCTTTACCCAGATTTGATCCACATGAACATCATAGTTTTTAATTTAAATTCTGTGCGTGTTATGTCATCAAATCGTGCTCAATAGCGATTTATTCACAAATATCTTGTTATATCATTTTCTTTACTGTATTGTCTTAGGTTGGCAGATTAAATCAAATTTTTGCCTTGTGTATGAAGTGATATGGTTATAATCACAAGGAAGCCGTATCGTCGATGTCGCTTTGACCTAACATTGCCTTGGAATTGATTTTGTTTTTTTTGAGATCTAGGGGGCTCCGTTTTTGTGTTGACTCTATAGGTGTATCAAATGTTTCATAGATAATTGTCCATTTACATTTTTTTGTTTTGAACTCTTTTTTATTGACTTATTGTTATTCTTTTTATTATTAAGAATATAATTATTATTATTACTTTAATACAAACTATTATTATATTAATGCTAATAATAATACTAAATATTATTATTATTTTTGTTTGTTATTATATTAATAATAATATGACTACAAATATTAATAGATATATTTTTTTTATTATTTATTGTTGTTATAATAATATTAATTATTATTATTTTTGCTATTGTTATTATTTTTTAATCAAAAACATTATTATTACTTCTGCTACTATAATTCTAATGATATGTTATTTTTTTCTTATTGTTATGCTTTTGTGAAGCATCAGTTATTAGATGATGCTGCATGCTATGATATTGTTGATGATGATGACGATAATGGTAATGATGCTGCTGCTGATAATGATGTGTTAGACAAAATTTGGTTCTTCAATGATTTAGGATGACATCATAACTTGAGGTGTAGGTAACTTTATTAACCTAAACTCTTGACCGACTTGAACATGATTTTACATCTATTTACAAGTATTTTATGTCAAATACTTCTTCCACCTATGTCTCAAACTGACTATTCGTTAATTTCTGCAGCCATTCGCTCAGTCAGAGATTGTATCATTGCGCTCTTACGTTTTTGCTGTTTAGTTTTATAGTCGTGTAGGTCATACGTTTTATAGTGATTTATTTTCTATTCGCCATTACACATAACAATTGCTTGATATCAAGTTTTGGTATGTCACAATGCGAAAAAATGGAACTACATAAGCAATAATTTTCTTCTGCTGCTTTGCTGGACACAATTTCTAAAAATATTTACGATACCATTTCTGTACATGCTTGGCAGCCATATACATATATACCTATATACAATAATGCATATTCTATACATACACACATAAGCAAACCTTGGCAAAATATTAGTAATGCCTAGTATTAAGAAAACACACTCTATGAACAGATGAATGAAAGTTTATTTTTGACTGAAGCAAGACAAATCTACCGCCTCGGAAAAAGACCGGACGATTTTCACCAGCCACACACACGCAGGCAAAAGTGAGCTAAAATTTATTTAATTAAGATTAACCGCCAGTGTCTGATCTGTGTTGTGACTAATACAGAATTTATAGCCGTTCATCCAGTCTTTGGCTATATGTCTGATACCTTGGACAGTATTTTTCATCGGTCCACAGTTTATCACAACTAATAGATTAACATATGTCTAAAATATCGTTTTACTTGCCAGTTTAATCTCGTTTTAGTAAACTATTTTTCGTGCATGCATATTGTATGAGGCCTGCTTAACTACATGTAGATGTTAAACTACTCTTTTGATGGCATTATAACTTCTGAAGTTCAAACAAGGTTATTTTGCACTTATGAATTCTAAATATGGCCATGAAACCGGAACTGAACAATTTATATGGCTTAATTATGTTCTAATTGAGCCCTCACGTCTTCTTGTCTAACTGCTTTTGTTTCTTTCTGCATGTCTTCATTGTAGTCTCTTAGGCAGAATATCACAATAATTTTCTGCTCTTGTCGAATCTTATATTCGTAGGAATGTTAAGAAATTAAACGTACACTGGTGATTTTTTACAAAGTCGGATAAACTGTTATTTTATTTTGTTGAACGTGGCTACAATTTTTCTACTTCCTTGAGTTACTAGCTTTAATCAGTAGAAATTCGTTTACAAAAATCGAATATCTAACGGATCATTAGTTGAAAAGTAAATGGAAACGTTTATTTTAATCTTGTTTGTGAACTTTAATAAAGTTCAAATAGTTTTATACGTGTTCCGCCAGTAATATTTGTTGATGCCGTTTAACTGTCCTAGGTTATTATTAAAAGGGAGGCTAAACTAAAGTAAGTGATAAAACTGAATCGTGAAGTGTAATTCGCCATATTAAGATATGTCTGTAGCCCATACTATTTTCATATGCAGTATACTTAATTGGAATAGTGACTGCAAGATTTATATTCATTCGGTGTCGTAATTTTTTTCCGCATGGACTACATTAATGCAATTAATTAAATTAGGCAATCATTGCTTGTGCTGATGGAGGCGACATTCTTCTTAATTACGTTTTTACACTTTCGATAAATGCCACATCCATCTTTAGGCAGTCATAAAACGCAAAAAATCTGCTGTAAGTTACGCATATCGACACGATTCGACTCTCATTAGTCTTCAGCATAGCATGGCATATAAATGAAAATTGCGCTTTGGTGTGCACCCGATGCGCTGCAATGGAAAATTTGCTTGACTTCGAAGCAATTATGCCCGAGTTCGAGGCCCAGTCGCGGCAAATTCTGCATGTGCTTGGCGAATTCTCAATAATGATTAAACAGTTCTAGTTGATGAATTTCCTCTGCTACATTAATAAGTATTTAGCTATATATATATATATATATATATATATATATATATATATACCGTTCTTGTATTATTGAAAATTGCATGTGATGTGTGGCACTTACGATTTCAAATTTCGACTGAGTTCTAATGATTATTGATGGGTTCCTTATTAGGAAGAAACCGGTCTACTTGATGAATGACTAAGCAAAGTTTATTATTTACCGCCAACGTTTATTGACATAGTTTCAACTATTATATATATACATATAAAGGTTACAATGAATTTTATTAAAGATCGCATTTCTAAAGAACATATATTTTGCATATGTATATGTGTATATATTGCATGATGTACTGAGCGCGATATAACAAGGGAATTCAGGCGGAATTTTGATTTAAAGCTTCAATTTAATGACACTACTTACAAAAGGACTTTCAGCAGACCTATTACATAACATAATATTATCCTATATTAAATTGAGCATTGCTCAATAAAGCTCTTCGTTAAGGTGTATTGAAGGCGTATGAGCTCCACGAAGCAATTCGAAATTTTTTGTTAATTTAGATAACAATTTTTTAAAACCCCGCTTTCTATTGTATTTGGAGCTATTTAATGTTACCATGCTTATTCAAATTATATGAAGTGGAGAATGTGTGATATATGAAGATTAACCTTTGGTATGTGAGCTCGACTTACGGCCTATTTACTTAACTACGTTCAAACAATAATTATGAGCTCTTTTATTTTCTATTGTCTAAACGATGTTGTGCGCGACATGACATTCTGTCATTACCTTATCGTTATTATCCACTGATGACAATACTATCAATTTTAGTCCTTACAATCTTTGAAAAATCATATAAGTGCACAATATAAAGGGTATGTTCACTTATTATTTCTTGTTGGTGGGAGAGAGCATTCTTAGCCTCTGACTTGGAGTGTTGATTTCGTACATTCGCAATTCTGCCGACAGCTTTGGGGAATGTTACATTTGGCTGGTATTTCTTGCTGTGCTACATGCAATATATCTAGAGGTGGTTTGCTTACTCATTATTCTTTTGTTCGTTCACCAGTTTTCCAAGTTGTATATTTTTATGTATGTTTTAATAATTTTTTTTATTTACAGCGTTATTTTCCGTTTGAGATTTAAAAAATCAATTTTTACCGTTTAAAGAAATGCATATTATGTTTTTTCTGCTTCCATAAAAAACACAAGACGCGCGTCACAACGTCCTTTGGCAGATTTTGGTACTGATTTAGCGAATCTGTTTAGTGTTGTAGAATTGGTGTGCGCTTCAACTGAGAACAGTTTCTGCTACAAAGATCTCTACGATGGTGAAACAACGGAGAGTAGTCCGTCTTCTTTGTCATCGCGAATTTCGAATCGACGCCATGTTTCTTGTTTTTCATCTGCCAGTAATTTATCAGGGAAACGACCGGCAGATGCAAGAAAACATGAAAGCGCTTCTATTGAGCCCGTTTGTTCATTTGAAAAAAATATAACATTCGAACGTTCCGCAACATTATCTACTGACTTTCCAAGACAACTCCGATCGAAAAATCCTAACTGCATGTTTAGTCAAGATGGATATCCGTTGGCATCGGACGAAAAAGAAGCAAGCAATAATGTTGGAAAGAACAGATCTTTCGATAGGAATTCTGACGATGCTATTGATCATACCCCTTCCAGTAGTTGTGCTGTCAGTGGTACACTAAAAACGCGAGAAGGTTCAAAGGAAGTTAATAATTTTAAACTAAAATTAAAAGATGATGAGAAGGATCAACAGAATGGCAAACTTGACTACCAAAAATCTTCAAACTCATCGGTGCACTGGAGAGTACCATTTTCTGTTGATTTCGTCTGTCCATCAAACTACACTAGCAGCGGTAGTCAGAACAGTTGTAAAACAAGTACAGCTGTCGAACTTAATCAGAAAAACGAAAAAAGATTAACTGAATGCAAAAAGTCAGAATTCAGTTCTGCTGCGTATGACAATTTACTATCCAGGAATGGAAGAAAAATGGTGTAAGTTTTACAGATAATCACTTGCAGTTGCATGGTTTTCATTTTACCTCTATTTAATAAGTAGACAATTAATTCAAAAGCGAACCATTATAAAAGTTCCCAGATAAAACACTGTTTAACTGTAGTTTCCACAAGTTCCAGGCTATACGTACTGGCCAGAGTTTGCCGCGGACAGGGCTCGAACCTGGGCACGTCTGCTTCGGAATCTGGTGTTCTAACCACTGAGCCAATTTGCGTCAGGTTTTCTTAGTCAGCTTTGACGTATAGTACACATAAAAGAATGGACCGGTAGCTCAGATCAGTGCGTATTTTTTTCTTTTATTTTTACCAGCACTCAACAGACAGTAGTGCGAGTCACACTTGGCGAAAACATCCGATACTAATACTGCTCAAGTGGTAGTAATTGAAGTCAGTCGTTATCAACACTTATGTGACATACAAGGGGGCAGATCATTAAGTTGACCTTTTGAAATAGCCCCACATTCTTAGACAGGAAGGGTCCATCTATGCCGAGCAACCAGTTATCAGAAATTGTCTACACTAATTTATTACACTTCGCCGAGTCAGAGAATAACTAAATATTCCAGAAAATCAATCACGCTACTGATTCGTTTATGAAGCTATTGAGTACCCTAGAACACATTTTCCAGTTTACATTTATAAGTTCATTAAGGCATATTTAATAAAGTTTGTTTAATTTATATTATTTAAATACATTTTAAATGAGTAAATAGAAGAATTTGGCTTTCTTAATTTACATTTTACAATTGCTGGCATTTGCATAATGTAATTTGGTTCATATAGTTAAGTGGTAGCTTAGAAAAAGAAAATGTATCACTGCAAATGTATTATTGATTTTATGCTACGTCTATGTATTAAGCGTGATTACCCAGTTTCCTTAGCGAGCCTATATTAAAAATTAAATGCACAAACTTCTCCTATTTTATTCGAAACCCAGGCTACATATGAAAAAATTCAATTTATATGTGCTTCGAACTACTAATTTCCGACGTAAAAGCTTTCATAGGTGCATTTAATATGGTTAAGGTATATAAATTTATATAAATCAATATTATATGGCATTAAGATAGGGTCTGGCAAAATTTGTACAAATGCAATTGAAGAGAAAGTGTGCTCATTGCCTGTTCTACATTATACAAGGCTTCTTTTCTACTGAAAAATATGTTTATATAAAATGGAATTAGTGTTTATATGAAGTTCGCATCCTTGATTTGAATAAATTTTTGTAATCACCGCCCGCGCAACCAATGGTCGTTTAATTATGTAAGGTGTTAGTTTGACTGGTTTTTTGTTCGGCCGTTGTGGTGGTCTGGCCTTATCGCAACTGGCTATATAACTACGCATACACTACCAAGGACACTTTACGCATCATCCTGGCCAGGTTACCAAGCCACTAACAGTAATTAACTTAATTAGTCAGAATGGTAGTTCTAAAATTTTATGCCGTAATCTCACCATGCAAGGAAATTTTTGGTGGCCACAAATCTGCGAGAAACTGTAGATAGACAAGGTCTTTTGGGAATGCCTGGTTCATTTAGCTTTGTTAGCACAAATCTGTTTGAAACCTACCGCGGGGACGACCTGAATATGCACCAATGTTGAGCAAAGTGAATTTCTATATGCAAGTGCATATTAAACCATGCGACTGCGTTCTTGTTACGAATTTATCCTGTCATTTTATCATCGACACGTCTCAGCTGAGATTTATTTGTTTCAAATGATGTTTAAATTGTACTTTAGAATTCTTAGTTGAGTATCTGTTTAGATTTGCCTATTGTTTGTCTTATACACCTATGCCTTCCAATTATACAGCAAACTTTCGTCACTCTTTATTTTGGCCACAATAGCGTTATCGAGTTTTATCCTTCTGTTTTCCACACACGAAATGGAAGATAATTATTACGTTAATGCACTTTGTTGGTTTGTTAGATTGAGTGATATTTCTTTTTTCTGTTGCGATACAGCCATACTACTCAGAGTAAATTGCAGTCGCTGTCTCATTGCACAACCACAACATACGTCACTACTACAATTGCAACACCAAAGCCATGTGCACGGCGTAATGTGGCCAGCTCAGAAGATGGCATAACTCATGTTTCGTACTCAGAACGCCGTGACCTTAGCAAGCCCTCCTCTCACAAAAATGCTCTCCGACCTCGTTTGGGTTGTGATCGGAAACACTCCGATGCACGATATAATTCAGATAATGTTGATACTTCGTGCTCACCTGATTCGGATTTCTTGACGAGAAAAATTGCTTCACAGGTATGACGTGAACTCTAAGGTATTCATATTTTTTTTATATTTGGAATGGCAAGCGATTGTAACTAAATTAACCTATGTACGCGCATTTTTGTAGACTAGACAAAAATGTAATGATTCGACGCTTGAGTGCTGAACCAAAATAAAAATCCAAAGTACAACAAATAAAAAAATAAGCGGATAAGGCAGTTTTATGTCACTGATTGCTGTATGAAAAATTTTATTAATAAACTGACGCTCTAGAGCGAGCCTTAGATAAATTACGTAAGTTGTCGAAAAGAGATTTAGTTTACTGGTGTAATCTGTATGGATGCTAGATATTATTTTCTGATGCTACTTCTACTGCTACTACTACTATTACTTCTACTAACACAAATACTAATACAGCTATTACTGAAGAGGATGTTGTTTACGAGCTTCTTGATTTGATCGAAACTCAATTGCCTTTACCAGTAAATATCTAAAGAAACTCGGGATCACGCAAGGATTTTAAAATTTGATTTTCTAATTGCCAACGTGGAGCTCGAGTTGCGATCTCTCACTTCTTAATAAGTTTATTCAACACTGCCGATGAATTATGTGACTACACTATAGAAAGTGATGGTTTAAATGAACACATTTAAAGCGGATTTCTACGGTAATGCAATCTGCTACCAAGAAACGTTTTCGTGACCATTTCAAGAAATTCACTTAGCTCAGTTTCTGATTTCCTTAGATACTTTTCTTAAAAATGAATCATATCAATATTTGTGGAATTTTGTTTATGCATATTTGATGATATATCTCGAGATATGTACTGCATTTTACATATTAACCTTATTTTTCTTCCATATACAATTATTAACTATGCTCTCGGATGAAAATACCTTATGCACAACTGTAAGTAAACTCAATAATTTATATTACATTTAGATAAGAAACGTTAATTTTTAGCCACGTCAAATTTTAATTACAAGTTATATATATATATATATATATATATATATATATATATATATATATATATATATACACGTGACCTTCTGAATAAGGACGAAATGGGTCTAATGAATGAATTGCCTTTTCTACACTACAAAATACTTAATCTATAATGAAAGGTATGTACATAATGGATCAGGTGTTTATATCAAGATCGAAACCTTAATTAATATAATTGTTATCACCGCCCGTGCAACCATTGTTTGTTTTATTATATAAGTCAGTGAAGGTCTGTTACACAAGTAATTTACGTAAATATTGTGTGTAACTTTTCTATCAACTTAAGGATTGTTAAATTTAATTTCTGATATAAAAATGACCAACTTCTTAAAGTACACTGCAGAACTAACCGTAAGTACGCCATTATCAACACTTTACCCAGGTTACACACTAAACTAATCTACGGGTCAGCGGGTCTAATAGAGAATCATAATTAAAAAAGTATTTTTATCAGCATACATTTTATTTATTCATCTTGTTTCTGATGCCGAATTCTGTAGCTAAATTGTGAAATATTAACCTTGCTTTGAAAAATTACTTAATTGCTCAAAGTAAGTTTTACAGTAATTGAACCTTCGTCAAATTTTAGCAGATTTTTTTACCTCTTAATTCAGTATGAATAACTTCTATGTTCGCTTTCAGGAAACTCGTTTACTTGATAACAGGACTCAAAATATCTACTCAGCTCAAAACAACACAATAAATAACGTTCATGACCACACAACTATGCCCTTGTCAACTTGTCACCAAATGTTGGATAAAGGTCGTTTTGTAAACGTTCATACGCCGGACATCCGCAAATCAAGCTGGAGACAAAGTCGTATTTTATGCGACGAGCAACAAGCTGCTGGAAAATTAGATTGGAAGAACACTGGCATAATTCGTCATCAAAAGAAAGACGAGGATGAACGTCTTCCAGAGGAGAATGAAAACAGGTTGGCACCTGTCCCGCGACCTCGAAAACCTCGAAGCAGTAGTCAGTGCTCGTTTGGAGGCAACAAACTGAAAGAGTGGCCTTCATTGAGGAACGGTAGACAGTCAGTTGGAGGAAAGAGTTCAACTGAAGTGGTATTTTGATTCGTTTATTGGTATTTTAATTATTTAATTTCGTGTTTATAAGCTAACAGGAAATGTTGTACGCAGAGTTTGGTCTATCCTTATCGGTCCTATTTCAGCTACTAATCGATGACGCTTAAGTTTAGTTAAAGAAGTTAAGTTAGGTGGTTGTTCGTGGCTTATTTTTATTAAATAATATTGAGGTACGATCGCATAGATCTTCATTTTGGTTATAAGCATTTCAGTTGAATGAACGGATGCCGTCCATAAACGTGCATCTTTGCGTTGTTTACTTCTTCCAATAATTATCTTAGATTTGACAAAACGTTGAATTCTTTTCAGCGTTTCATATCGCGTATCATCATATATAAGAAAAGCACAACCAAGCTTACGTAGTATTTGGTACACTATTCAGCACATTTCTATGTACATGTTCATCCATCTATATAAATATATAGATGTTAAGCTTATTAGGCATACCAAAACCACTATTCTCTATACGTGCTGACACATTTCACGAACAGTTTATCTTTATCAAAGCACAACACAAGCAATGTTTCTTCTACCATTTTTGAATAAATAAAACTAATGCCAAATTCGCCTTGTGTTGACGCGCGTAAAGGTCATTTTGTGCTTCTTAGATTAGGTGTAACATATGAAGAATTTCTCTGTATTTTAGCCTGTCTCGTAGGAGTTTTAACATCACGATCTTTAAATTATTTTGTGCTGGTTATGGTCAAATTTCTATCATCGACAAATTGTTTCGTGAAATTCTCAAATATATGATTTGAGCTTTGATTGAGGAAAGTAGGGGTTCCAATTATAGGATTTTGAGATAATAATGCAAAATTCGTTTTGAATCACTGAATCAAAGCAGAGCGGGATATGAGTTTCTCTTTGAAAATACTTCAAGTTAGGCAGGCAATGCGTTGCCAACATTCAGTTTGGCAACACAGCCTGTCGCATTTCATATTCACATGACACGTATAGGTGGTTGGATTAATTTTGTTCGAATTTTTCGAGCGCAATCCTGGCTTTGTTTCCTTGCCTAATGGTCTCTCATGCATTGGCCTAAACAGTATTAACCGATGGCGCTTCGAGTTTATTCAGCAGCGTAAAAAGAACAGCATCCCGGCTGCGCCCCCACTTTAATAATCAACGCCTGTTGAACAACCACACATTTGAATGCCTTTTTCACAGGACCGTATATTGTAATACTTTTAGACAAGTAATAAACAGTGCAAAAATGTCAATTAAATGGTTTTGTGCAAACGTATGGGTTGATTTAATAACCAAATAATCATGCGTGATGTATTTATTTTTGTGCGTTTGTGTAAAACTACGAGGAAATCGGTTGAATGTAAATGCATGCAGGCGTAAGTTCATCTAAGTGGGTTTACAGTGAACCCTACGAGCTTTTGAGGTTTCACTAGATAGAGAATCATCATGTGTGTGCTCGCGCGCGCGTGTGTGTGCGTGTGTGTATGCGTGTGTGTGTTTACGACTAAGATATCATTTGATAAATGTTATTGCCTGCACGTGAATGTGTATTTAAGTGACACTTCGGTGATTATATGTCATTACCACTTTGCACGGGTCTGAATACTTGTTCTATTCTCCTATGTGGTGTACCGTGCTTATGGGTGACCTCACCGCTTAGGGAAGGCCTTTATTACCTATACACTAGTTGTCCACTCACGCCAGGATAGAATGGTCAAAAGTGTGCAATAAATTATTTAGTAGTTGTAAGAATTTAGCAATTAATTGATGGAAAGAAACAAACTATAGGCAATTACCTGCTAAAGGAATGATCATGGTAGTTTTCTGAGGAAAATCGATATTTAACATAGAAGTTCAATAATATGCTGTACACAATAAAAGACCTTAGTTAATAGATGCATAATGATAACAAGAATTTAGCGATGGACTATGAAGGTTTGTTGATCTGAAATTTAATAAATTAGCCATGAATCTTTATGCTCACAAAAATTTAATCCTAATCTCATATTATTAGTCTTTTAATAGAGCTGCTTTCCGGTTCAAAATCATGCGATATTTTCTTCCTATCATTCGTCGGTGCTGTGTTCCAAATGGAGCCTAATGATATTTCTATCCCCGTTTCATTTATTATGTTATCTTTTGATTTTATTTTAATCGATTCCATAATTAACCTTATCGATCTATTTCGTGCACATCGATATGCATCGAAATAATTAATCCCGGTTAGTTGTTTGTTCTGTCTCCACTTTGTGATATGAAGGTCCAATCCACTAGTGTTTACTTATTTGTATACATTTTTTTGTCTATTTCTTCTTAGCTTAATTGGGCGCATGGGTTCACCTACATACATACGTTTAAAGCCCTGGCATTGAATCAGAAAATCTCACCTTGTGTCTAACACTTAACTTTTCTCGTATTAGTTAAGAAGTTTTGTGGCGAGGACAAGGCGTTAAGTAACATTTTTTATTTGCTTTCTTTGGAAAATAAATTTGCCAGTGGAAATCGTTTGGACTGAAGTGTAGAAAAAGTGGACTGAATGCTACATCAATTGCCAAACCCTTAGGTTCAATACTTAATTCGGTCGCAGAAAATAGTAGAAAATGTTAAACAGAATTTATGTTAAAAGAAACGGTAAACCAATGCCCTAAAATTAATGTACAAAAAAGTTATGTCTATTCTCAGTTGTATTTAAATGGATAACTTTTATTATTCTATTTGAATTCGCTCTATATCTAAAACCCCCATATTTTCTTCTAATGCCCTTGGATTACTGTTTTAGAAAAATCTATCTTGTTTCTATCAAGTCGTCGTGTCATTGTTGATCTTTACGTACCATGTTCGGTACCCGAAATGAAATATTACATAATCTTATCTGGCTTTAGCTGACCGCTTCTTTTATCGTAATATGCTTTGGACAATTCATCTTAATTTGAAAACCACTTTATTTGTAGATCTTTATTTTTAAATTATCTTCGTTTTTCGTCTATTCATTTTTAATTTTGTCTTATTCAAGATAATTTATTCATTATCAGTTCTGTTCACTGCTCGATGAGGTATCGATTCGCGTGAAATACTGGCTTGGAAGTTAACCTTACTTATTTGTTAGTGACCTATATGCCAAGTTAAGGTTAATGATCATTGGAAGCGTGAATTGCTAAAGTATATCTACCACATGAATGGCATATCCTTAATGTATGCAATACAGCTTGCCATGTCTATCATGTATACATAGAAATTGTATTGAGTGGATTTCTATAATTTTATACATTATGCACATACAGCAGTATTTTGACATTTTTAACCTCAGGCAGATTCCCGTGAGTATCGCTTTCGCTCAAAATTTCAAACTAGTTAATCCGAAATAATTATATATATATATATATTCAGACTAATAATTGAGCAACTTTATTTACATTTATGGCCATGAACCTAAATATCTAGAGCTTCATGAACAGCATACCGGCTCCTACTGATGAGTCGCCAGTAAGCACGAAACGAATCTGCACGAGATTATACTTTCCGTTCATACTGTCTTTGTTTTATCCTTCTGGTCATATTCGAACTAATTTGTTACTAGGTGCGCAACACCTAATACACAATTGCACATATATTAGTTCTCGTCCACGAACAGTATCTAACTTTTATACATTTAATTGAATGTTGTCGTTGTTACCGCGAAATACCGATGAAAACCAGAATGTATGGATTTGCTGGAATAAAAGGTGTTCAGAATAGTTGTAATTCTCAATTCTGATGAACTTTAGCATACATTGACATCCATTGTATTGGTACCATGTTTCTTTTCGGTACCATAATTTTGCTATCGGGTACTGAGACAATAGCCATAGTTTTGGTACTCTTTACAGACTTTATACATAAATTATATATAAAGAGGTCTTTGAAGTCGCATTGTCGAAGACCTTATATGAAGTTAGCTTCACTACTACAGGTTTACACATTCGTAAAGAACGTTGTATTGTCCTATTTTCACATTTTTAAAGAGCGTAATATCAACTTCTACTAATCAGTCGCCAGTAAACACGAAGAATGTGCACGAGATTTTACTTTCCTTTCATGCTGTCCTTGGTTTATCCTGCTGGTCATATTTGAACTATTTTGTTACTCTTTGCGCAACACATAATACACAGAGGCATATATATGAGTTCTCCGCCACAAACAGCATCTAACTGTTTTGGTGATTGTTGTTAGTTGGTAATTTCGAGGAGCATATCTTAGATTTAATTAGTTTTATGTAACGAATGTATATTGATATGCATCGTTGTCTAACACAGTTGGTTTTACACCTATTTCCATTGATCTATTAGCACAACTTGTTATCATGTCCATGCATACCTAAATCTCTAGGTTATTCTACTCTTACCTTAGTTTGGTGCAAAGCTTCACCTACATGCATTATCTTAAAGTCAGTGCATTGGGTGTCATAAACTCATGATGTTCCAAAGGGTTCAGTCGTCTCCTTTTTGCTTGAAGGTTAACTGCCTGGTGTAATGCATTGTCACAAATTTTCTATATGTGGTATTTTTGAAGCTATTTATTTTATTTTTATACTTAATTTGGGGTCTGATAATCTCACGACTTTCCGATTGTCCTGTCCCTTATCTTTTTAACGCATTTTGGTCGTGGAACTATATATATACATATTTACGACATTCTTTGTTTTTCCTTTTAAGAAGTGAGTATAGCCATGGGAAATGATTATTTATCAACCTTCTTATTTCGATCTCCTTATGTTTTATGACTGTTTTTCTAGAGAATAGAATTGTAAATGTTTATAAGTTATCTATATTTATTCACTATGGATGGCTTGATTTAAACTAACGAGAGAACAGCGGAATAGTTGTCCTTCATATCATAATCAAATTTTGAATTTCGATCCGTTTATAATCATTATGACATTAGTAAACGGTATTTCACCCCATGACTCCATATTAATCGTAAATTTGAGTTCACTTATCTCATCTGTTTAGTTTAAAATAATAAAATATTGTCATCGAGATTATTCCAGCTAATAAATGAAGGTAAAATTTTAACTCAACGGTGCCATATCTAGTAGATTGTTTCCGTATTATGTCTAAAGTCTATTGGTGTTCCATCGGGACACTTTTTATTTCTTTATTAAATTACTTTATAAATGTAAAATAAACTAAAAGATACACTTTCTCATCATCTCCATAATGTGTCTAATCGTTATCTTATCACCGTTTTATATTATCAGGTGATCATTAAGTAAACGTCAAAAACTCACATTATTAATTGATTGCAACGCGTCAGCTGGGTATTTGCTAATTTTTAAAATGTATGTATATATATATATATATATATATATATATATATTCATTCATCGTTATCTTCGTCATATACTCATCGAGTAAGAGATGTGCAAACTAAATTCATGTACATCGTAGAACTGTCGAGTTACGCTACTGGCATCAATGTTTGACTCTCACCGCATTACTGAACTAGTATGTCGCAGAGAATTTTATGCCAAGCAAAGGTGTCCCGACGACTTGTTATTCTCGTTCATTTAAATGATTTGTGATTTCTTCTGGCGTCCCTGATGGATGTGTTATTGCTCCTGTATTATGGAAATTCGTTGGCGAGGCAGAATTTAATGAGGTCTATGCTATGCTTCCATTAAGTGGTGGTCGGTAGTTGTACACAGCCCTATTACGATGCTATTTCGTTTCTCTCACTATCCACGTAACGCTAGGATTCAGCGAAAGTCTGATTGAATCTTGCAGTTGATTGGCTCAGTTGAAAAGCCTGATTAACTTTGCATCATCGTCATAGGTTCTCTCAGAATCCACCTTGTCGAACACGCATATCTCCGTTTAACCTATGCTGCATTTCTTCTTTTTGATTCCGTATGCGCGCTATATGTTGCTGGCGATGAAAGTACATAAATTGGCCACCACCTTCCGTTTTTATATATTTTAGTTATTATATCTTTAATTGCGTAAATATGGTTGGATGCGTTTGCCTCTGGAAGGACATCTTATCCTCTTACACCTTTATTATTATAATGCTTCGTTGATAAAATATTAGAAATGAAATTCAATAATTGAAATGCACACGTTGAACATGGCTTAGATGGCACGACGTATGTTTCCTGGTTCGAGCCCGGCCGTGGAAACTGAAAATTATTTGTATCGTACTTGTTGTCATGATTCCATATTTCTTAATTTAAAAAAATGTAAATTGTGTCGTCAGTCGACTAGACTTGCTTCTTGCAGGTCTTCGTATGTGCCAACTGCTAAGGAAAATGACCTCTTCTCGAACAGATTTAGAACTTCAAACGTCTCGGAAGGCTTTCGCACTGGTGAGAAATGCCACATTGAACGGCAGCACGAAAAAGAAGATCAAAATGTTGTGAGGCATCAGAATACTAGCGATGCACTGACTGAACAATCGACTGGTGGAGGTGTGCAGCCGTTAGCAGGTTGCCGTAACGCACTGTCTCATCGCCACTTACTCAGGCGGAAAGCCTCCTTTGAACTGGGCCATGTATCACCCACACAAGATGTCGGTCATCTACAATTGTAAGTTCAGTTTCAACTCAACTAAACTTGCTAACGTTTTTAGTATTTTTATTTTCATATTGCTGACTCATTTTGCTATGTAACGCAAAGTCTATCTTATAATATATATATATATATATATATATATATATATATATATATATATATATATATATATATAAAGCAGGATACTGTAAAAATACGTTAAATTAATATTGTTTATCCAGTTGCTATGACTTATGCCTTATGATGGCTATTTGTAGCTTTATGTTGGAAACTGTACTAATGTACGTTAATCTCAATCAAAACGAATAAAATATTTTTCACGAAACTAGGTGTTGCATAATTAACTGATCGTTGTTTTGACTAACATAGGATTGTTCGCAGTTTTTTCCTTTCTATAAAATTTTTCCAACACCATTTTTAGTAACCTTCATCAGTCCATAATTCATCACATGTTTTAGGAACAAAATAACCAAGCAAGTACAACATTTTCTTTAAACGTTTCATTTATTTTCCCAACTAGATGGTTTTATAGTGGCTAACTGATGATTTGATAGATAGACGCGCGTTAAATTATATATGTCTATAACTGTGTACGTCCAACTCGGTTAAATTTCAGTGGCTTAATTTTAATATACCCGTTGCACGCGTTAAAATATTGTTTTATACTCACCAGGTGAAGTGATTTAGTTACAAATACTATCACGTTTTATGGAAGAAATTAAAATAAATCAAACACGCCCGCAATAACATCATGCCAAGTTAAGTTATAAAAATTAAATGCCCACTAACAATGTAAATGTGAAATTTTATTCAGACCACTTGATTTATGCCTATGACTGGCCTGTTCCATAACAGTTACTGCCATTTCATTTGATGGGCGCATGTCGCGTTGTGCAATTACCGATGTCAATTTATCTTTTACACGCGTTAGACTAATTGTTTTATTCTTAAAATTTGAAACGACGCAAACCAAGCTTGATCTAAATTGAATGGTGAACATCAAAAACAAAGAATAATGTCGGAGCACAAGGTGAAATATTTGTAAAATAAAACGTTTAATTAAGCTAGAAAATAGAATTTGATGGTCAAACAGAAACATTACCTAATGAATAATGAACTTTATTAGTAAAATGAATAATTAACGCAAGGATCATTTGTTAGCCCTAAATTAATGGGTAATACCTAAAGGTTACAATTAAGAATAATGGTACTACAAATGATTGACTAACCAATAGTATATTTATAAACACGCTAATTAGTCTATCTTAAACAAATGTTCTTTGTTTTTAACTAAATCCAGTTTCAGTTTCTGCTTCGTGAAATCGCCTTTTTTTCTAACATTAGTTAATGCTTTGCTCCAAATTGAACCTGGCGATATTTTCGCCGTTGTTTAATTCATAATGTCAACTTTGGGTTTAATGTTAATTGGACTCCTTAATCAATCTTGTCATTCTGCTACGACTACTTATCGCTATGCGTCCACAGTCATTCACATTAATCGTGTGCGCATCGCATGTTCGGCAAGATCGGATCTAGTCACATGTCCATATTTATATGCAATTTTGATCTCCCTACTCCTTGCCTTGACTGAACGCATATTTTCACCAACATACACAAGAACACATTCTTGGCATGGGATTTCATAAACTCCTGATATCCAGATTTAAGGACTGTCCTAAAATGGTTTTCATATTGTAATTCCGAATGAAAAGTCTTCACATTAACTTGCTGTGTAGTCGAGGTGAGCCGTTCTCTATAGGCGGAGAAGCATATTGATTTAAACAATCAATAAGGATCTGTGACCTTGATTTGGACGAATTGGAAACGATTTTGCTATTTGTATAAGATGGGGAATATGTCGACAAAATAATCGTTGAGGAATCTAGCCACGAGAATAAACTATGATATGATGTTTGAATTTGCTATTTATTTTTTTTTGCTTCCGTTTCTAGATCTCAGTTGGACCATGAATTGATGCATAAACGTAACATTTCTGACGATAGAATTCAAACAACATGTGCATCGGCTCCAAACTCTGCGCGTTCTTATGTACAGCCAAGGATTGCAACGGTGCACTCTAATGAATGTAACTTGGAAAAGAAAGTTACTGCCATTCGGTGTCATTCAGCTATGCGCAATACTATAGAAGGCCTGCTTCCTGAATCAACTGTCGACTACAATAAGGTCAGCCATTTCATTTCGCCAACTGCTTCTTCAGCTGTATTTTCCTTTCCGGCTGAACATAACATGACCACAACTTCTCTAAGTATTGCCTCTGGCAGACACGATGAAAGCTCAAAGCGATGTTCTGCAGAAAAAGGGAATTCAAAACAAGCGCCAATTCCAATCTCTCGAATCGAGCAGATAAATTCCTACTTTGCACCTGAAGTCAATGTAAATCTTCAGAACGAGGAAAATGTACATGCAAAACAAAATCGGAACATCATTTCTTCTACTTCTGATGCATACAGAGATATGTGTCGAACCTTTGCAAGTCACAAAATTTCTAATGTCAACCAGATGCCAGCTTCAAATGCATCAGACTTTCCACCGTTTTTATTTCGTCGAAGAGATCGATATGAGGACGTGTTTTTGGGCTGCTCAGACTTGGGTAGTAACACCCATCCTACACCTGTGCCTCGGGAGGTCACTCAGCAAAATCGTGCGATTGATATAGTAAATGCTAGAAGAACGCCGTTTTATAGTTATAGCAGCAATCTTAACTTTGCGTTTCTATCTCCTGAAAATGCATTTATTGCAAAAAACCCCTCTGAAACAGCGGATAAGATTGGTTACAATGTAAAGTCCAATGAAAGTGGCAATCCTAGTAATGTTGACATTAGTGATGATCTGGAGTACGACGATGAGGACCTTGAAGAAGAGCACATTTCATCAGAATGGGAAGAGGAAGATTAGGTGGTGCAGCTGTGCCTCATGAGAGAAGAATCGTATTTACGCACTATTTTTTGCAGAAACTATTTTGTTTAGACTATATAAATAAAATTTTGTGAAAGCAAAGGTTTCATAAAAGCTTGCTAGACATGGAATTTGATTCACATCCGAAAGGATCAATTGAATGAATCCTCTGGATTGAAATATCCATGGAAATGTTTGTAGATTGGTTGGAGATGCAAAATGATAATTGAAATCTCACAAATAATTTAAGATACTTTTTCACCCAACTGATTTAGCTTTCATAAATTATTTCAGCTTCGGTTTTTTAATGATTACGTTTCAAATGGGAATAATTAGTTTAGAAACGCATGCTAAGATAAGACAAATATCGATACCATCTCCAAATTAACTATCCGCACAATGTTAAAGTACATGCAACTTTTCTGTCTTACACGAAGAATAATTTAGATATGGTGCTGTTTTTCACAACCTTAAAATGATTTATCATCAATAGGCTCGAAACTGAAATTAAGTATTTGCAAAAGTGCATCACAATTATTCGCTTAGGATATTGATGACTTTTAATTTAAAATAGCCTAATTTAAATTGTCGAAAGGTAAAGAATGTTTTTTAACGCGTGGTCGTACAGTCCAGCTCAATATCCAAGGAATACATCGTAGTTAATATAGTCATGAGATTATTACAATTGTTAACATTGTCGAATTATCGTGACAGTATACCTTGGTTTAAATAACCTGCATCAGATTCGCAAGAAGGCCGTGCAAATTTTAGTAATAAATTTCAGTGTGACATAGTACCGATAGTCTTGATTATCTGAACAATTGTTTTTTTATTACTCAGTTAAAAGATGGAAACCGTTTATCATTTGCTATTGTGTACCGATTCATCAATGGTCCTATCTAACTAGCCCAGTTATAAACTGATAAATCATTCTTCGGCAAATTCTGCATGGTAATTCGGTTGTAGGATTTTCACATGGCATGCCCTTTGTTTGTTATCGCGTGTCTATTCTAGATATAGGCCGCTGCCTTATAATAGACAGACCTCCAGTTCGTACTAATTTCTTTTATATTTTGCACTTGTCCAACAATGTGTTTTAAGCAAAACTGTATTCTGCTTATTGGAAAACTTTATTTAATTATTGGCAAATTATTCTGGTTTTGTTCAAATAGAATACGAATGCAATGTTTTGTTAAGGCTAATGTACATATTCACGTTGCTAATAGGCATTTTGTTAATTTACTCCTTAATCAATTTCTTGATGATCAATAGTTTTTATGATCCTTTTTTTGTTTTAATTTATGTTATTTTGTTTTAATTTTCCTGCTTTGTCATATAAATGATAACCGGTGATATTTTGGCTTTCGAATTAGAAATTTTATTCTTCGTTTTATAATATGGTTCGATGATAGTCTTAACAATTTTTTTAAAATTTTAGTAACTATAAATTAAACGTGTGCATAAAGTTTTGCTATCCCGTTGATTTTAAAAGTATTTTATCCTGTGTTAGTTCTTCTTTATAGAACTGAGAAGATCTGATTTATTTAACATGTATTCCGTGAACATATTAAA
Source organism: Eudiplozoon nipponicum (assembly GCA_029291075.1). Classification (NCBI taxonomy): domain Eukaryota; kingdom Metazoa; phylum Platyhelminthes; class Monogenea; order Mazocraeidea; family Diplozoidae; genus Eudiplozoon; species Eudiplozoon nipponicum. Next base: position 62,948 of record JAQBSW010002286.1, read on the forward strand.
TTTGGTTTCACAATATTCTTCTCAATACGCTTACCCGGCTATCCATTAACATTCAAATTAAAATGCTTCAAAATGTGGGTCTATTGCCCCTTTTTATGATAAACGCCTTTGCATCGAATTGGACTTTACGTTTTAGCACGCCATAACCTAATGTCAAATACGTTATACTGAAAAACTTTACCTGAATTGTTAGCACGAAATAGTTTTTGCAAGAAATTAAATGTGGCCTAGCGATATCATTTATTCATCAGCTTAGTTGAACATTAGCTTCTCCACGTGTAGCGTAAGGTGTTTTTCGTGTAATACGATATGCAAAACATTACTTGCAAAGTTAACCATTTCTAAATGTCGATGTTACATTCAAACCCACGATGTATGTTTTATGTTTTTGTCTTTTCGGCTTGAGCTCATTTTAATCGGTCGGACGCTTCGTGTCTTATTTTCTGTACACGTTATCAGAGTTATCACAGTGAAACTGACAATTAAGCAAACACAAAAGGAACGCTTTGTTTGTAAAAATAGCTTAGCTGTTGCATTTTATAAGTTTGATTAACGAGGTTAAAGTGGACAAGCTCTTCTGCATTTGGAAGTTTAGTAGCTTGCTCAACGAAGTAAAACAGTTTGGCGTTGTCATGGAACCAATTTGGAATTCAATAATGTGACCTACCTTTTATCCAATATGTATTGGATGGTTACCTGGTATATATTAAGAGAATTTAGACTCTGTCCTCGATATGAAAAATGAAACGAGTGAAAAGCTAAAAACAACCGATTTGATAATGTATCACCATCTGCTTCAGCTTCTAGGTCACAAAGCTTATCATCAGCTTAACCATACTTCGCTACATATTACTTATACTTTTGGCGTTTGTATAAATTTTCCATATTATTATTACTGCCTTTCTAATAATTTCTGATTTGAATTTTCTGTTTATTTTAATTTTTAATGCTATTCCGTCTGATTCCACACCCTGTATTTCAAACTTGCATTTCCGTTTCTTTTTCCTGTCTTTTTATCTTCTAAAGTTAACAATTCTTTTAATATGGATGTAGATATCCATTAATTGGTTATTACTTAGTTATATTGATTTAACGTGTTTTGTCAGCTTTATTCACCGAACAGGCTGTTCTATTTTATCCGTTGGATAATTTCGTACATTGCTTCTACGAGCAACACAAAAATTTTCAAAAACCTGCAGAATCATTTTGTTAACAGTTGTGCTTTATAGATAAACAACAGTGCCTTAACAAACTGAAACATCCGTACATATATTAGATTTATAAATCTTAGAATAGACATTAAATGAAATTTACTTGCATCGATTTATATACATAGCGTGATAAGTTAGTTAATCCTAAAATTTTAATCATTTCCAGCAATATGGTAGTCATTCGCGTTGATTTTTAGCCTACCTGTGTTCCGCAAACTCGAATTTTATTGTGCCAATCAAAAGTGATTGCTGCTGTAATCGTAATTTGCACCATAGCGACAATATTTCACCCCCCAAATAGTTTTAAAAAACGGGTACATTCTTGGTATTCTGTTTGATGGCGAAATTCTTTCATTAGAGTTGTGCTATGCGTGTCGCAAGATCAAGCTCCAATTTTAGTATACGGTGGCGAATTTTTAAGACTAGTCTCTTGTGCAGAGGGCTTCAACATAAACCGTTGACTAACGGAATAAACTAAGCCGTGCCAGGCGATCAATCAGAGACCATCAAAAGCGGCTTGAAGTAAACTATATGTTAAAGGTATTCGTCAGTCACTCTACAATCACCCTTCGAATACTCTTGAAATTTAACAATCAAAATAGTTTTAGAATTAAGTACAATAGGCTTTTATTAAAAAACATATTTCTTAATAGTTAAATACAGTTTGTTGCGGAGAACTAATATATATGCAATTGTGCTGCGCATCTAGTAAAAAATTAGTCCAAAGCGGACCAAAAGGATAAACCAAAGACACATGTTTCATGCTTACACGCGGCTCATCAGTAGGAGCCAATATTTCGCTCTATACCCTCTATATATTTGGGTGAGAAATCTGGGATAAATTGACGGTACATTCCTTACCAAAATATATAATGGGCTTAGGATGTAATATCGGCTTCTACTGATGAGATACCAGTAAGCACGAAACGAATGTTCACAAGCAAGTATTACTTCAGTTCTTGCTGTCTTTGGTTTATCATTCTAGTCCTATTTGAACTGATTTGTTACAAAGTGCGCAGAGCCTGATACACAATTGCATATTTTTTAATACGTTGAATTCTTAAGTTTCCCGATATCAGTGCAAGGAAGAATGGTTTTAACCTGTCGATGGCTATGTAATCAATTTCTATTTTTTTAATTTTTTTAACCATTTGGATTTTTTTAATATCGCGATTATATTAGATCTCTTATTTCCATCTCATATACTGTTCTATCCATACAAATCATAAAAAATAAAACTTAGCATGGAACCGAGCATTGCATACAATGTTAGACTTTTTGTAATGTAAGGAGATGAGTTGCCTGACTTAAAGCCAAATGCCCTCGAATTAAATTCTCGGCCGATGCAATTCTGACAACTACGATAAGCACGAATTCATTCAATATTTTATACTACTTCGAGTTTATACCGACAACCTATATATATATATATATATATATATATATATACTGATATATGTATATATATATATATATATATATATATATATATATATATATATATATGCATATATATAATAGATTCCGTTGAACATTGTATATACATATATATATATATATATATATATATATATATATATATGTATATATATGTGTGTATATAAGTCAATGTATGTGTATATGTATATAAATATATGGATATATATGTATATATATATAAATATATATATATATATATGCATATATACACACTTATATATACATATATATATCTAATAGATTCCGGGTGAATATTGTAAGGTTATTAACATTTACAGAAAGCCTATTGTGATTTATTTATTCTAAACAAATTAACAAAAGCATTTTTTTATTCTGTCGCAAATATGTTTTACATTTTTTGTTCCGCGAACTAATCTTTATATTTTACATAACTTCGGATTTATATTTCTTTAGTTTTGTTGCCACGTTAGCGTTTTTTGTATTATCGCTTCCCGAAACCACATCCTGTAGTTTTACTTCGCCCCTGTTGTGTAAGAATTTCCTCATATAGCAGGACCATTAATATTCTGAAATAAGTCGCAATTGTTGAAACAATGTTGTCTTGACTTGTAAATATATTAAAATGTTTAAATACAATGCTTTCTTATTTTGAACGTCTGCAGAGCAAATTTGGTAATATTCTTTCTACTAAATGAATAGTATGATAGAAACTCATTTTATTTTCTAAAATTATTTTGTTCCTAGCACACGTACAGCAATATTCAAAATATCAAAAGTAAGAAATTTTAAGACGCGAATATTATAAGTATGCTCTAAATATGTTTAAGATTAATTTTCTAATTCCTTAGGTGTATATTCATTAGCTGTTCCAGTGTTTATAGTTTATTTTTGTTTGTTCACTATTGTATTTCCGAACAATCTACGTTATCAGAACAATTACTCATATATTAAACGGTGGTTTCGTATCTACTCAAGCTACTATTTATATTGAAAATGTATTTATTTAGGCCATCATTGATCGCATTGAACACCGTATTAATCTTTGAAGTGAAGTTTTTGAAATTCAGATAAACGTTAATCTCATTTGATTTCACCAGTAGCACAGCGTAATAAAATTATCCTCATTCCAGCGTAGTGACGTGTGTCAAGATTCTTCGGTCAACATCTGTACACATGGGCAACCTGACTAATGAGAGTCAAACTGAAGTTTTAGTAACAAAATAAGTTTGCTATGATGACAAGTGTAGAATGTCAAACGCATAATAACGTGCGATGAAGAGCGGTTTGTCTGTCTCGAATGAAATGGGCTTGATATTTATTTCATGTCTTGAAACTTGAATTAAATAAATGGTAAGAAAACCCCCTGTTTTAAACTAAATGTCCTGTATAGTTGTTACAAAAACTGCAAAAATATATTGCTCGTGATGGAATAGGGATCGTGCAGCCGGCATTTCAGTCAATTGCAATTTATGTGAGACTAATAACCAAAAGGCCCGAAAATCTGATGTTATGTCCCTTTTAAATGGATTGAGGTTTGACCTTCGCTAGTCAATTTTCCGCTGTAGTCACATGTCAATTGAAGTTTGGAAACCACCAGTTCATGTGATTAACGGTTGTTTTCGTAGGTTGTGCTACTAGTGAAATAAAATTTGAAGTGGTTATTTTGCATTCGCATGCCTGCCTTGGGTAATTGATATTAGAAAAACATCTAAATTAGGATGTCTCACACTGTTCGTATTATCCCCAATCAAAATAAAAACCTGGAATTCTTTTGGGATGCGAGCCTTAATGCAATTCATAGTATCCTTTCAATTTACAAAAGAAAGAAATATCAATTTTAACACATACAGGAATCGTCTATTTCTCCTATTTTTCTCCAGTATCTATACCTCTTTATGTATAAAATGATAGACCAAACAGAATAGTAAAAGGTAAACATAGAGATTGAAATAAGAGACCTACAAATCAATTGCGTGCCTCACCTCCAGTTCAAGCTAAACTTCCGAACATGCTTCTTTTGTTTACATAAATTCAGCTGCAATTTGTGTATCCATAAAGCTTCGTATGTGGCTACTTCCTTTCTATTTCTACATTTAGTAATTATCTTAAATGCTACATCTGTATAACATAGGTGTTAAGTTTAGATCATTTGTTGCGCAATTTCGGACACATATTCGCCATTTTATTTATAATAGGCGTTTAAGTTGCACGGCTTACATTTATCCTTTCTGTTTGGCCTTTCAACTAATATATAAAGATATGTTCAGTTGTAGATATTTGAGAAGAATGTAAGAACTGATTCTTGCATCTGATAATTCTTTTCTTTTTGCACATGGAAAGAGTAATATGGATATTTATATGTATGGGGAAAATGATCTTTTTAAATAATTGACATTTTATTGTTTTCAAATTACAAAGCAGACTGCAAAATTCGTACATTATGTTAGAAAAGACACAAATTTATGCCGATACGGAGACTAAAATAGAAAAATATAACTTAATTAAGAACTGAAATTACCATTAAAAAGACTACTTTATTTATGTTTACGCTTGCGCGCTAAATACATTTTTATTATCTGGCTCATTAAATAACAAACCTTGGTTCATTACTTAGATTGAGTAATAAAAGTGATTTCAACTTCAAAAAATATCATGTATGAACGAAAGAATTTAGAAGTATAAAAATACTGTGTTTTTTATGATTTATGTTTATCAATTGGAGATGGATGTGCATGGTTTTTCATTTAGGTCTTGTCAAAATGAAGCAAAGATAGACTAAAATATTTTTTTCTCAACTCGTAAAAATTTTAAAACGAAAGAGTTTTTATGGCAGTCAATAGGAGTTCACAGATATATGGACCAAAATTACTGTGTTAAAACACATCTGTCAATACTGATTGCTCCAGAAGAGTTATATTCTAGGCATAAAACACGCTCTATTGTCCTCTAAATAAAAGGATTATCTCTCAGAGAACTCATTGAATAGCTGCATCGTTAAAATAATGTTTCATTTGCAGAGTTCAATATAATTTTTACCTAAACATATTTTAACGGTTTAACAATGGCAGACTAGGGTTGATGATTGAAATTTTATACTGAGAAAGATATGAACTGGTTTGAATATATTAAAAATTCTATAAGATCCCGATTCTAACATAATATCTCATTTAAGTAAGCATAGTTCAAGCTCAATGCACGAACATGTAACTTTAGCGAGAACTGGCTCTTTCTCATATTCTTCAAAAGTATCTACAAATTAACATAACTTTATATAAAAATTTAAAGGCCAAACAAAGTAGAAAAATTACAAAGTTGTGTGGAGAGTGTGATAATAAGGTAACAACCAGTCAATTGCGTGCATGTCCTCCAGTTCAAGCTCAGTACCAGAACATGCTTCATTTACTTGCGTGAATCCAGCTGCAATCTTTTAGCCATAAGGCTTCATATGAGCTTAATTCCCGTCTATTTTTACATATAGTAATTATCTTAAATGCTACATCTGTGGAACATATGTGTGAGGTTTCAACGATGTGCTGCCCAATTGCAGATTTCTATTCACCATTTGATTTAAAACGCATTCTTGTTGCAATGTTCTCTCATACGAGAAATTATTTGTCTGGTCGATCGGCCTACGTAAATTGATCGACAATTTGCGCATTTAAATTAATATTTCCACTTGACATATTGATTGTCAACTAAGTGTGTGATGTGTTTGGCATTGAAAAAGGGCTCCGTAATTGGAGCCCGAAATATCTGCAAAAATCATGATGACAGTGGATTCAAATATTTCGGTACGCAATCCGAAAATCAGGTAAATTTGCGCATATATATTGTTAAATAGTATTTTATGTCAACAAAAACGGCTGCCTCTCTTTGATTGTTGGTAAATGCAAGTGTGTTACCTTCAATAACACTATTAGGTTGGCTGCATTAAATGTGTGTATTAATGCGGATTCAACTTTCTGTTGTGATATGTGAGAAAATGCATCCACCTTATATTGGATATTAAGGTAAAATGCTTTCTTTTCTGGTCTGAAGTGCGCCTGTTTATGCTGAGTTCAGGATAGCCAGTAGACACAAAATCGTCTATTGCTTGAGTTTATTGTTTGCCTTTTGAATCGGGACTAATTAGCCTGCCGATTCTTGAAAAACAGCCGCGCATTAGTGAAAAGGCACAAAACAGCTATAGTGCAGACCGGGCCGGTTTACGTTAATTCTTTATAATTAATTGAGCAAAAGCATCTTGATTTAGTAGTACATCTTAAAAAGGCAGGCAATCATCTTTCTCGTGTTCTGATGTGAAACTGATATTTTATGCAATATGTTGAAATTTTGAATCTATTATCGTGATTGCGACTTGTTTTTAAGGACGAGAAAAATATCATCGACGTACTGTATGTATTGAGCACATTTACTTATGTCACGTCTTAACGATGATGGCCTAGTAAAATCTCAGCAAAGATTGGAGTTAGGGATGTTCCATTGCCACAATCAGCCTGTTTATAGATGCTTCCATTAAAACGAAAGTATACATTTTTCGTGTATAATAAGATACGCTTGCGTGGATTGCGACCTGGAACCGGAGGTGGGAATACGCCTTGTTCTACCACTTGGACTATTAAGTCGATGTTTTCGTCAATTGGAACATTTGTAAACAAAGGCGTAACATCAGAAAACAACATACTCTTGTTTTTTATCATTTATATCTTAAATTCTGTTGACAAACTCAAAAGAATCGGCAACCGTATAATTACATAGTAATTAGCGCAATAGTTCCAGCATGCAAACTAACCATTTAGCCAATGCATGGAACGAAGAACTGACCATTGATATGTGTTTTTGTTAATCCGTAAATTTTTGGTGTGGATGATTCAACCGAGTTGAGCTTCTGTGTAGTGGCCTCATCAATTAAACCGGAATCTGTTAAGATCTTGTTATCATTTATTACTTTGTGCTCAATTTTGTCTATTTCATCTGATTTTTCTTCTTGACGCGTGAATTTTGAATTTACATTCAGCACGTTTTGTCATCTTTTGTAGATAGTAGGATTTGATCATTAAAATATTGCTCTTATCTTTATCTCCGCGTAGTATTTTGATGTCTGTATTTCTTCTGATATCTTTAACTGCATTTAAATTTTTATTTCTCATTGCATGTTGTTTTGCATATTTGAACGACTTCAAATGTGAAGCCTAGTCAACTAAAGTAGCTGTGAACCAATTTTTATAATCAATACTTATAAGTCAGCTGTTTGTTCAAATATCAATACAAATGCTGCCTCAAAATCAACATCGCTTTTATCAAAAAGATGAATTACATCATTTCTACCCATCGATAGTGCCTCCATTGTTTGCTGACCGATTGGTGTTTTTGATAAGCACATGTTTATCAATATCCATCAGCGATGAATCACTCAAAACTACAGGTTTTACATCATTTTCTTACTTTTTTAACATTCTTGTTTTATCTTTCGTCATAAAAGCTGGCAAAAGCATCAGAAATCTCATTCTTGCAAAAAATATTATTTCATCCAATACACAAACTACAAATACGATTCTTGCCCGTAAAGTGCTCAATTTTAGAATACGCCAACCTTGTAAGATATCTTCGACTGACATGCAGTTTCGACTTAAGTAAATTGCGCGCCAAATCTCCCGGAAAACGCAATTGCTTACTACACTGATAATAACGATTTTTCCACAATAGCGTTCTTTGCGCTCTACAGTTTAACGGTAATAGTTCATCTAGTTTTTTGAAAGATTCTTTGGAGATGCGAGCCTTAATTAAATTCATAGTACCCTTCCGTGTGCAAAAAAAATTTTATAAGACACGAACAGTTCCTTTCACATATTTTTCTCATGTCTTCTGCATCTAAAAAAGGTGAAAACATGTTGAATGACGATAAAAAATTCACGCGCCTAGAGGGTAAATTAAATGAAATCGATAAAGTTGAACGCAAATTAATAAACGAAATTAAAATCTTGACAGTTGCCGGCTCAATTAATATGAACCACTAAACAGAAATTCATACCAATTGGATCATCTTTACTAACAATGTACGGATTACTAGAAAAACCCAAAAGATTGGCCCTATTAGACCAATATTATAATTGAGCAATTCTCAGTTCCATGCATTGGATAAATGGTTAGGTTAGGGTTATGTATGAAAGCTGCGTTAGTCAAAACGCAGATCAGGTAATTTTAAATGGTTAGGTTGTTTGCTGGAACCATTGCGCAAACTAATTTTTGCGGAGACTTACCTAGGTTATCTGGAGTACACATCATTAAGTAGTGAGATAATTAATTGTGCACAATACATACGGTAGGTGGCTGATATTTTCCTTGTTCTTAGAAACAAGTAGCAATCACGAACATTGCTTCAATTTTTCAGCAGAGCACATAACAATGTCAGTTTTACGTTAGCGCACGTGAACGTTGTTTGCCTGGCTTTCTAAGATATAATATTAAAGAATGATACTGATGGTAAATTAAATATAACACTTTACCATTAACTAACCTGGTCTACATAGTATTTGCATTATAGCAGTTTTGTGCCTCTTCAACATAAATTATCAACAGTTCGTGGCTGTTTTACAAGACTTGACAGGCTAGTTAGTCCAGAATCAAAAGGCAATGGATATACTAAAGCAATAAACAAATTAATGCCTATACTAGACTATTAATTTAGTCAATTATTAAAAGAGGAAGGCAAAAGAAACTGACGTATTTCGGTTCAGAAAAGAACGCAATTTACCTGAACATCCAATTTAAGTGAGGTTCAGCTTCTTGCATACCACAAAAGAAAATTGAAGCGACATCAATACGCACATTTAATGCAGCTAAAAAAGAGTTATTCAAGGAAGCACACAAGCATTTACCAGCAATCAACGAGAGACAGCCGTTAATGTTGACATAGAATATTATTTAACAATGTATATGCGCATGTTTTCCATCAACTTACGCAGGCCCTTCGACCAGACCGTTAATTGCTCGAATGAGAGAACATTGTAAATTAAACGCGGTTTAATTGAAATGGTGAATACAATTCTGCAATTGCACAATACATCGTTGAAACCTAACAGGTATGTTCTTTAGACCTAGCGATTAAGATAATTAATTAAATGCAATGACAGAAAGTAGTTAGCTGCAAACGAAGATTTATGGCTAAATAGACTACATTCGGATTCGTTCAAGCAGTAGAAGCATGTTCAGGTATTGAGCTTAAACTGGAAGAGATGCACACTATTGATAAGTTGGTCAATTATTTCACACTCTCAATTTGTTTACATTTTTCTTTTGTGTTTGGCCTTTTAATTTTTATGTAATAAGATGTTCATTTGGAGATATTCGAAAAGAATGTGAGAAAGAAACGATTCATGTACTGATTTATTTTTTTTCATTTTGCACATAGAAAAGGTTCCATGAGATATCTTACAATTTATGGACTCCTAAAAGTTTTACCTTTAATGGGCTTTTTTTCTTGACTATTGCATATTTTTTTGAAAAAGAATTTGCATTAGATTTGCGTTGGCGTAGCAAACAAAAATTTTTTTGTTAGGAAAAGTTAACTGTCTACTTAAGATTATCTGATATTGAAGCCCTGCTTTCAAGCATTATAATTTTATTAACTAGCATAACATTCTTTGCTTAAAACATAAATATCAAATCACATAAACTTTATTATATATTTTGAAAAATGTGAACCATTTTTTGCATTGCAGCGATTTGCGTACGCGGGTTGTAGCTTTGCACTATCAGTTTCACAAAGATCGGATTGATTAACCTTTCCACGTATGCCTCTGTTTTATCTTCGATCAGGCTGGGTGCGTATTCGTCCCTTTCTTCCTAAGGCTTCAACATCGTTCATACTAACCATTGTAAATGCGGTGCTATGTAATCTTTGTTAACTTGCAACGTTTCGGAACTCCAATTCCCATTCCATCATCAGGCCAATAATCACATATATACACAGCACAATACTCACAATAGAAGATTTAAGCAAATATGGTAACATCGTTACAAAACCGTTCTATTTATATTTTATTTTTTGGCTCACCAATTGTTCTAAACAAATAATTTGTCTCAGTAACTAAACTCAATATATGCATATGCCTAGCGCTCATGAAAACCCTCACTCAAAAACCAAATCAATACGTCTATATTCGCATCTATCTGCAATTAACAGACCAATCCATATATATAATTGCAGCTATCTCAAATTCCCTGTATAAATAATCTCATTTCTTGTGTAGAATGTTGTAGGGGAGAGAGAGAGTATCGAACGTTTTTGTTATAACTTTACTGTTGTGATGTCGCAGTAATTAATGTTAGAAATAACAAAACTGATAAAACGACAAACACGAATGTCAAATACGATTGTATGAAATTGCGTATGAGGTATTGCGCACCTAGTAACAAATTAGTTTAAATATGACAGCAAGTTACCTAGATGGAAAGAGAATGCATGTCAGAGCGACGCTTATGTTAAGAATAAAGAGAGAAAGGAAGAGATAGTACGGACAAAATAATGGTCTTCAAAATTAATAGTAAGCACGCTGCGAAGTTAAACAACTCATCGAAATAATTGCATATAAATATATGTCCATAAAACTTAACTACGCAGCGTGCTTACTATTAGTTTTGAAGATCATTTGTTTGTCCATACTATCTCTTCATTTCTATCTTTATTCTTGATCTAAGCGTCGCTCTGACAGTTACTCTCTTTCCATCTAGGTAACTTGCTGTCATATTTAAACTAATTCGCTACTAGTTTTGCAATACCTCATACACAGGTGCATACATTAGAGTTCCCCGCTTGAGAGAAAGCACAGTATTTGACGTTAGAGTTTGGTGTTTTATCAATTTTGGTATTTCTAACTTTGATTACCATGACACCGCAACAGTACAGTTATAAAAAAGCGTTCGATACTCTCTCTTCCCCTACAACATTCTGCACAAGAGTTGAGATTATTTATAACCGGGAATTTGAGATAGCGGCAATTATATATCTGGATTGGTCTGTTAATTGCAGATAGATGCGAATATAGGTATATAGATTTAGTTTTTGAGTGAGGGTTTTCATGTGCGCTAGGCATAGGCATATATTGAGTTTAGTTTCTGAGACAAATTCATTTTTTAGAACAATTGCTGAGTCAAAAAAATAAAATATAAATAGAACGGTATCGGAACGAGGTTACCACAATTGCTTAAATCTGCTATTGTGAGTATTGTGCTGTGTATATATGTGACTATTCACCTGGTGATGGAACGGGAGTTGGAATTCTGAAACGTTGCAAGTAAACTCAGTTTATGTAACACCGCATTTGCAATGGTTAGTATGAACGATGTTGAAGCCTTAGGAAGAAATGGGCGAATACGAATCCAGCCTGATCAAAGACAAAACAGAGGCATACGTGGAAAGGTTAATCAATCTTTGTGAAAATGTTAGTTCAAAGCTACAACTCGCGTAAGCATAGGGCGGTAAGGCAAAATATAAGGCTGGCACTCCGCAAAAATTGAAACAATATATGTAAAGCAGTTCTTTGAATATTATAATCTAGATTAACAACTTTCAGGAACATTCGAATAATTTAAGTTAAGAGGACAAACAAATTAACTCAAACGAATTTTAATTTAATAATATTTTAATCGTGAGTGCCAAATATGTCGCTCAACCTAATGGACCTCATGGTTGCAGCCAAAGTACAGAGGCGCCATAATTAAAAGTGCATTTATTCTTTTAAAAATCCGTATACGTTTTAATGGGTTTTTTCATTACAAAAAATCTTCGTTTTTTTAATAAAAATGATAATTTACGAACTTACCGTGACAAAGTTGGACACAAGTGTTATTTAATTAATCATGACACGATTCTAACGCATTACACTTGTTTAATATCGTTTATATTTGAAGTAATTTACTTGATAATTCTTGTATAAAATTAAAATATACATATATATATATAAATGAATAACCATACGCTGTGTAATATATAAATAAAAATCTATCGTCACTCGTCTTTCTGTATCCAGTGTTCTGTTGAAAAATTTGAATCTGGACAGACTTATTTTAAATAACATTATCAGCTAGATTCGATGACAGGCTTATTGGTTTTCTGAAATTATTTCGTTCTTTAAAATAAGTTAAGAAAATTTGTCCAAGATCTTATATTTATTATGAATTCAACTATTTCAAAATTAGCAAATTTAATATGTTTGAAGTAGAATACTTTTAAACATTTAAATAGTACTGGTTTAACAACGTTTGACAGAGGTCAGCATCATTTGTTATTGGTCTAAAGATTAAGATGAAACTGATTGGCTGATTTTATGTTACACCAATGCAAATTTATGGCAGTATATCAAAGCCGGTTGTCGGATAATTTCCGGACAGCCGTTTGATGCTTAGATAATTGTAGCTGTGTGATAAATTATAATTTTATGATAACTTGTAGATCGTGAAATTTAATTATCGCATGGATTGGAAATTAATTTTGTTGAAATAACTTGATTGAAGATTTGTTTTATGCGTCTAATACAATATTTGAGACAGATTTCGCTGTTTTAGCATATTTTGCATATGAAAATAAAAATAGGATTTTTTGCGATACCAATAGATATTTCTTTTCGTGTATTGAAAAATTGAAATAATATCTTTTAGAAAACTGGGACAGAAAAACGAGGAGACAGTTTGAATTAATTATTATACTCATTATTTACACGTAATTCGTCACACTCAATTCTCGCTTATCATCCGAATTTTAGTTTTATTTTTTTAAACTGCAAAGAATACTAGGGAAGCTCATGTTCCATAACGAAGTCTAGATGAATTTGAAAAATGATAAGCTGACAATAGTATGGTTCCGCGTTTGTATTACTCTTTCGTATAAAGTCATAAAATGCACGCTTTTATATTAAATATACAAATGCTCTGCAAAATTGAAGAAAACAATTTTGTTGTTTATCAGCTCAAAAATCAAAACCAATAAATATATTTTAACAAATAAGCAAGAAAACAAACAGTTCTTAACTCTTTTTTAGTTAATGGATATGGAAGATATGACGAAGTATCACCTATCAACAAAAATACCTGACCTTGTTTAAGACGAACTGTGGAATTCGGCAATAAAAAAGGCAACCAGTTTTTTTTTATACACAACTGGGCAAATTTACCGATTAAGAAAATAAATAAATTTTTGTTTCAATGTGAGCCCTAACAAAACTTATGGTATCCTATAAATTTGCAAAAAATAAAAATAATTTTTTTCAGATACAAGAAAGTAATTCTCACACTCTTCACATTTTTGTCAAATCAACATATATATATATATATATATATATATATATATATATATATATATATATATATTGAAATGCAAAACATAACATAAAATTTAAACGTTGAGATAATGTGAAATAAGGAAACACAATTAATTGTGTGCATTAACTCTATTACTATCTCATTACCCGAACGTGTTTATTATACCTGCATAAATCCGGTTATAGTTTTTTTTATCCTTGAAGTTTAGTGCGTGGCTAAATCATTTCTGTTATTGCATTTAGTTATAATCTTTAATCCTGCGTCTGGAGAACATATGTACAAAGTTTGTGCTATGTTGTGCAACTGCAGACATGTGTTCCCCAATTGAATTGAAGTAAGTGCTTAAGAAGTAAAGTTTTTCTATTGCCGTAATCCAACGTCTTCTCGATCGGCCTGCGAAAATTGATCGACAATTCACGCATGTATAGCGGTAACTAATTCTTGAGATCGATTTAAGCAGCAGTTTCTTTTTAAGTGCTAGTAAATTTAAATATTTTGCTTTAAATTTCAATCCGAATTTACCTGCATTGTATGTGCCTAACTTACTTGCCTTTACCATCAATTAAGTACGAAAAGCCGTTAATATTGACTTTAAATATTTGTCATCAATATACACATGCGCAATTTGTCAACTAATTTACGTAGACCGATCGATAGGACGGTTTATAACTGGATTGAAACAACTTTGTAACTTAATCGCCTGTTTGATATTATATGCTGAAGATACGCCTGCATTTTCCAAGCGTATCTTTGAAGCCTCGCACGTATGTCCTCCAGACGCTGTATATAAGATAATCGCTAAATGCTGTAATAGAAATGAGTTTGCCACTTACGAAGCTCCTCGGATAAAGAGAATGCAGCTGGATTTATGCTAAAAAGGCGTGCTCGGGCAGTGTGCTTGAATCGAAGGTGATGCACGATATTGTCTGGTTGTTCCCTTATTTCACACTCTCTTTATGTTTACATTTTTCTTTTTTGTTTGGCCTTTTTAGTTATACGTAAAGAAATGTTCATGTGCAGATACTTGAGAAAAATATAAGAGAGAAACGGTTCTTTTACTATGGATAAAATTTGTATTAATCATGCTATGTTAAATAAGATCATTTACGGAATTCAAAAATTTCAACGAGTATCAGATTGTACATACATAATTCGGACTCAAAGATGTTAATAATTTTATAAGTTGATTGACGATAAATGTTTGTGGAATCATGGTTTAATCGCTAATGCGAATTGGTGTAATTTGTACAAAATTCTTCAGTGCGCTTTCAAAAGATCACACTGCCGAACAGTTCCTTGCGTTTCTTGGCAAAATTTATAAAAGGTCAAGATAGCCTTCTTGCCTGGTTGTCTGGAAAACTTGTTGAATGAGACCAGATTGATTTAATGTATTGAAAAATCTTTGAGTGATGAATAAATGAGGTAGTAGGTAATCAGTGAAGTTAAAATCTCCTATGATTATTCTATAGGTGAAAAGTTTATCGTTTACCATTTTCTCCGGTATTGGAAATGTCGCATCGGTCAGCACGTAGCGCATCCACAATTGTTATTGCCGATTTTATCCAGGCTGGCTTTGACGTATCCTCATTATCTTGTATGAATAAACATGTACGAACTTGTCATTGTGTAATCTGTAACGAATTAGTTCGAATAGACCAGCGCTAATCAGAGTATATCAACTGTCAGAATTAGTACTAGAAGATGGAATTAATTTTATCTGTAGATTAAAGATAAATATTTGCTGAATAATGGTGAAATCGCTAATGTGAATTGGTAAAATTCGTACAAAATTCTTCGATCGGCTTTTAAAAATCGCACCCCTGACCAATTTCTCTTATTCCTTAGGGTGTGGTACTAACGCCTACTGATGTTTTGCCAGTAACCACGGATCGCATGTGCAAACCAAATTACATTTTCCGTTAATTATGCGGCATATCCTACTTGTCTCGTATGAACTAAAATGTTACTAGGTGCGCTTTGTCTTTTAAGTTAGCATTTCTTTTCAGAATGTATGGGCAATTGCTGTCTATGGTTATCGTATCTTAGCAGCTTTCAATTGGGTTTTTCTTCCAGATTAATAAAGAAGAATAGTATTGCGTACCAAGAACGACCATTTCGTTGGATTGTATAACAGCTAGAATTTGGTCAGTAAGTACTTTAAAATTAATGGACGCTTCAAACCTCAATACATAGATATACATATTCGTTAATTCCTAGGAGGAAATAATACAATATGTCTTACAGTAATCTGATGGACCATGCTTACCAATGCCGTTATCTTACGTCTTTCTTGCGCTATTCGTTCTACTCCTATTCTTCGTGGAATCTTGAAATAAATCTTTATCTTTCTCGCATAATTAGTGTAAACGTTTGTTTTGATAGCGCCTTCTTTTTTCGCATATTTACGATATTATTATAAATTATATAGCTTTCGAACTGTGCCAAATAATATATTTTCTAAAATCAAATCCAAAGAGTACGTTGATTTATGGCAAGTGTGAAATTGGAAACGATAAATATTACTGATTTAGCACTCATCCTCCTTTAATTGTTTTTATGGGGTCGAATTTTGGAAAGTATATAATTCTATTTAATTTTAGGAGCTAACATAAATATGAGAAATGTACGTAGAAAAAGGATTTATTATTGGGAATCGTGCAGTAATATTGGGCATGCAATAGTCCATTTTATTTATCATAATGACGTCATTATTAGGCATTATTTGCTTCAAATGTGCTATCGTACAAAACATGCAATAGAAGGTGTATTACAGCCGATCTGTTTGGGTAAATTTCACATTTTATTGATTTTAAGGTAGTCTTTTTTCGCGTTTTAGTGAACAAAAATGACAGACCTAGAAGAATTTCAATGGCAATGCCAAATGTATGGCAACATATGGGGAACAGATATTCCAAAGGATTTGTATTCTACATTAATATTTGAGTATTACTTACAGGCTATAACACGGACACTTGAATCTACACTTTTTTTCTCTTACCTCCAATTCATTTTAAATCTGTGCTATAAATTTAATCACTATCTGATAGTTGAAAAGTTCTAAGGTCTCCGTAATCTAGATTCGGTTTTACGTTAAATCTTAATTCATCTCACGCCAATGTACATTATTCGAAAATAATTTACATAGCTATGCAACGGTTTTTTTCGCTTAAAATTTATTTGCTGAAATGAAGAAAAGTGCGATTTGTTAGCTTACTTAAACTAAATTGAATCTTTTACCCAGAGTTTTTGCTTCGAGGTGAATGTAGATCATTCCTACTCAACCATGTTAGCAGGCTAGTTTGTTAATTAAATAAAAATATATTAACGAATAAATATTTTTTGAAATGAAATCGCTAAATCTTAATAAGCTACGGTGTTATTTAGATCTGGTGAATTTTTTATGCGTCTTTTGATAAACGTCGATTTCAAGAAATTCTTCTCGATTTTCCGTGCCAAATTAATATAATTACTTTTCAGTCACACATGTTTTAATACATTTATTAAAATAAAATTACGCATTGGACGTATCGTGAACCTGTGGACATAATGTATCCATGTTTATGACATTCATTTTGCACTATCCTCCAAAATCGGAAAACGTGCTTTACGGTTCCAATAAGAATAGGCTTAATTTGATTTGCGTATTCTACAATTCTCTTATTGTGTCCACGTAACAACATTAAAAACCGACATAAGTGCAATAAAGTGTCATTAAATGTAAAATGAAAATAAAAATACAATATCGCTTTATAATCAGCAAAACATCTAGAAGTCATGAGATGAATAAAATGAACTCAACTTTTTACAAGAAAATTTGCCTGCTATTGTAAAATACTCATTGCAACATATTAAATTTCTGGCAATCCGGCGGAATTTTTTTTAAATAGGAAATTATATATCTGGTATTTAATTTAAGCTCGGTGTTCTATTCAAAAGCTGTATAAATAAGAGAAGTTTTACATATTAATTTATCAAATAATTATATCATAAATTGTCACGTTGTTCTGAGCAGTTAAACACTCAATAAATAGTTTCATTAAGTCAAAAAAATAGAAGTATTGTTTTCTCGACATAGCGAGTAAACGGGAAAACGTGTTATTTTTTCTGTTTTTATGCCAGTATTGTTGTTATTAATAAAAATATTATTTAAATCGTCCTAGAAGCCTGGTAAATAATCTTATCGGCATGCATAGCTTCATTGTTAATTTGTCATTTTCCATAATGGGACATTTAAATAGAAAAAAATATAACTTATTCCAGTCTTTACAATGTGTGCGATCTACTGCTAATTAAGCCAGATATCGAATTGGACGGATAAATTCTGTAGAGTACTCAAGTATGTATACAGTGCTTTTTCAAGATTTCACCATTATTTCATATGAAAAATTGTTTCAATGGCCTATCAATAGCGTAGTTTCGTTCTATTGTTTGAACTGATTGTCCAGCTATATCTACCTGAGAGCATTAAATCGTATCGAAAACACATAGATGTTAAAAATATATGCGAGAATCTTCTTTGAAAGTAAAGTTGAAATCGAATTAAGAAATAACGGTAAACAATATTATAAACCATGATATTGCCCACGTAGTTAACAAAAGAAAATGACACGATACGGTGTAGCATTTCAGTCAATACGTACTTTAAAGCCGATCCTAGGCTTAGAGTTTACTAATTGCCACTGGATTATTCTCAATTGAAAATTTAAATGATAATAATTATTTAAAAAAAATAATAGTAATAACTTAGAGTAGAAGCAAATTTAACTTTTTTAAAGATACGTAAAAAGAAAAATAAAGCCACTTCGAAGTTTTAAAACGTAAATAAATGTTTTCACATAAAAAGAATTTGTCAGATATAAATGCAATTAGAAACCTATTTGGAATTCACCAATTTAAGCGTGTGTATCCATGTGTTGCGAAGTGTTTACATGTTACGCTTCGGTTTGCCTTGGATAAAATAATTGTTTTTGTATTATTGTAATACAAAATATAAAATAAGTGGAAACAATTTTTTTGTGTTCGCCTTTTGCTTCGTGGCAGATAACCTTTGTAGCTAAGTTGAGTGATAAAAATCCGAAAATCTTTCAGTTTATATAAATGATTTTTTTCATTACTTGTATAATGCGAAAAAGATCACAATGTCTTTTATCTCCTAGAAATGATACATAATTAAAATATTTGCCACAATTTGGGCTGCGATTTAACGTAACCGATTTCTTTTAGGATGGGAACCCAAGAGAACTCCCGTTTTAATAAATTGCCTTCTTCCCTCTTAATTGATCGAATTCTTGTCTTTCCTTAACAATTAGTCTTCCGTTAATCCTTCAGATGGCTAGTCCATTCCATGATAATAAGCATTATTCATAGGCGATTATATTAATTGAAAAATGAAGCATTAACCTTGAAATTAGATTTATCTATCCATTCTGGTAAACTAAACAAATAGCACAATAAATAATCAGCCATTAGCAGGATTGCATAAGAAGCACTCAAATAAATTGCCAGAGATTATAATACCTTATAAATAGTAGATGCGTTATATAAATAGGTTGTAGGTTTTTCGAAGCTCGAATAGAGAGACAAGTGGCGAAATGAGCACCTGGTTGTTTCACAGACAGCATTCCACTTTTTAATTCCCCATCATTTGTCTATATGCTAAATGGTGACGTGATCATCTATTTGTATGTGTACAAAACGAAGTTTAACACCTAAACATCACTCAACATATTCTGTGTGGGAAATACTTTTGAATGTTCTTCTCAAAATATTATTATTATTATTTTTTAAACGAGACAATAAAAATATAATTTAAAACAAGTAGGAAAAATCATGATAACTGCCATAGAGTTACATTAACTCTACCCATAGTTTGGTTTGCGTTAAGTATAATTATGCTTATAAGAGCATTCTAGATTTTTTAAACTGAAAATAACGCCAAATTTTCGGATTAATTTTAACATATTAAACACATACTAAAACGTGGTTGTTTAGTTGTGGCGAAGTTTCAACGAATATGATCTCAAATCAGTGCAAAGCATGTCCGTTCTAATGGAAACAAGTTAACTAAAGTTACAAGAAACAAGATGATATGATGCTGTGTATTACATAATTAATTATTGCATGGTGTGGCTACCAAATGATTTTTGCCAGTTCTTGTTTTTAGCCGATAATTTACGTTTCGCTTTCAGGGTGTGTTCATTTAACCACAAATTATGTAATTATAAATAAACGAATAACGCACCATTAACTCTATTTATGCTTTAATACAGTTTTGTGATTCAGTTGAGCATATAAAAACTTTCACAGTGAAAGTTCCTTCTAAGACATCAAAAGAGACTGTGGTAAGGTAGAAAATATTTTGAGGCTTTGGCCATAAATTAATGTGCGTTGGTGACAGCCACATAGAGTGAACTCTATTAAAAATGAGTTAAAATTCATGTGACAAATAGTAAACACCAGTATATATTTTATCGCATTTATCAGCATTTCCTGAGGGATATTTTGTTTCAAATACGTAAAACGTATATTTCCGGATTAGAAATTAGAAGACATTATATATACTGTGCATAAGCGCTTTCACTCTATCGTATCAAATGATTTGCTGGAGTCAAAAAAGTGCGAAAAATATGGACGGCATGTCGAGTTGGCGTTCACATATTTCGCAACCCACTTAATCCCATTAGAGCAAGCGACAAAATCCCACTGTAGTCTGCATTTAATGTTATATAAAATTGGTATTATACCTGTAGGCAATCACTCTTAGGCAGATGCAGTGGTTAGTTGAATTCACGCTGGTTGGAGCCTATAAAAACTGGGCGTATGTAAAATAAGATCGGTGTTGAGCATTCATCAATTACTAAATATGCCTTGTCCTGTGAAACAGGCAACATGTCAGTCCAACGCATTTCAATTAAGTCTAGATGTGTAAGCAAGCTTCTCTATTTAGGCGCCAAATCAATGATTAGACATTGTCCAAAACACTGCAAATAAGAACTATGTGTACACTCACTAGAATTTCCACATAAATTTCCAAGTTCCGTGAAAAACTGTGGTTTACTATTAAAGGAACACTGGTTGCGCAGGTGGTAATAACAATTACTATCATTTAGGTTGCGATCTTAATATGAACATCTGACCCACTAAGTACATAAATTTGTCAGTTTTAACTAAGAAATGTATAGTGGAGAAAAGGAAATAACTATAGTCAAGGTTGCCTCTAATACACTATAAAATTCTTAGTTAAAACTGACAAATGTATGTAATTAATGGGTCAAGTGCTTATATCAAGATCGCAACCTTGATTATATTAATGTGTTTAGTTATGATTATTTATTACGAACGTTCTGCGCTAATATATATAGTCTGGTCCTTTGTAAGGTGACATGGTACCTTCTGATTTCGCATTCAATACTCGTAACTGTGACACTTAATCGACTAATTTTATTATTGTGTAGTTCATTTTTGTTGGTTACCTTATTATTAATTTTATTATTATTATTATTATTATTATTATTATTATTATTATTATTATTATATTATTATTATTATTATTATTATTATTATTATTATATTATTATTATTATTATTATTATTAATATTATTGCTAATTATTCCATTTAATTTTGATACCTGTAGAATTATAAATCCGTTGGGGGTTTTTTAACCCAGTTGGGGTCAGGAAAATATCGACATTTCGAATTAATTTTTATAAGAATGCCGGTCTTGAACAATAATTATTAATATGGAACGTTATGAGATAATTGTCATCTGAACCAGTTCATTTATCTTTATCACTTATTTATCGCAATTTGGATTGCTGCAAATATGCGACATCAATTTTATTAATGGTTAGGTATTAGGGCAGCATTTGATTACATCACATTTCTGTGCCCTCTTTAACATACTAATTTCATCTCTTGTTTTATACAGTGCATGTTATTATCGTGTTCATCAGGTCCATTGGTTCATCTGTTATGATTATACACGTTGGATTCATTATCAAGTCATTTGTTAACTGAGCAACATACATGTTACGTTTTTTGTCTACTTCATGGGATTTGAATTGTTGGGATAATAGGATAGAACGTAGAGATGAAGCACATTTGATATAAAAAGTTAACAACAGAAAGTAGCCTTCCAAACGAAGGAAGGCTCGTTCGAATTGCTGCCAGCCTATTAGCTAGTGAAGGACTATTATATATATATATATATATATATATATATATATATACACGTTTCTGTGGGAGTATTATTTTCTATTTAAAAAAAATTATTCCTGTTTTCTATTTCTCCAGTAAATCAGTTGATACGATGGAGTGAAAGCGCCTCTGTACAAAGTATGATATTTTTAAAATTCATTTCTGGAAATAAATGTTTTGTGTACGTGAAAACTAATTATATATTGAAATTGTAACGCAGGCTTTAAATATATACATGAGGTATAACGTAAGCACTGAGTTAAACAGAAAATCTAATAAACATAATTGGATGTAGGCTTCTCCTTATTGAGACTTTTTTATATTTAACTACGGATGGTAAGTTTACAAAACACGTCGCCATCCACATCCATGCACATGTATTTTTGATTATATCATGTCATACTGTTTAAATTTTGCTTAACTACACGAAGAAGCATGTAAATATATATATATATATATATATATATATATATATATATATATATATATATATACATATATATACATTTATGTCTATGTATATATAGAAACATAACAGAGTACAATACGCTCTTTTAATTAAGCTGATAATTGAAAGCATACAGAACAAAAATATACATTTGTTTGACAAAATGTACAAAAATAAATTAGATATTGTATATAGCTTGTTTGCCTCAGGTTCTTCGTAAGGACTAGGAGAAGTAGGAAGATGTACAAACAGCAAATACGATTTTATGTTGAAAATAATTATTTTTCATCGAAACCTTTTTCTAACACTCACTGTATGTTTCTTGGGTGATATTTCAATCAAACCTACCCGTTGTCGTCTTTATAAAACGTGTTCAACTGACATCATCAGCGCTGCAAAAAAATCTATTTTACAAAAAGATTTTTGACGCAAAAGGGCTATTCCCAATTAATGTATCTTTATCATCCAACTCAAATATCGTTTAAAAATTTCGACTTTCTATTTCTGTTTTGAGCTTCTTATGTATATTTATTGGTGAATCTGTCCAGTTGTGTTATATAAGTGCTTGCATTTCATCTTCTTCCTTGTCTGACGTTAGAGATCGACGTATTATTGCTGTGCTAACCGGAATCGCCTCCTGCATCTTTGCTGTTTCTTCGGGAATGCAGTCGTTGACGCATTTCGAGTCCGAATCTTCATTATCGTCGTACTGTTCGGAAGACCGGCTCATTGACTGCAAAGCGAACGCCACACCACCTATTGTGTCAAGAGGCGATGATTCATGAATTTCTACACTGTTTCCGTTTGCTGTGGCTTGTTTGGCGTGATGAACGCGTACACGCAGGTAGATGCTACACAATACCACGACAAGAAAATCAAGCAAACATTTGCCTATTGCAACTGCGAGGAACAGAGGCATCAGGAAATCCTGCAATCTGTCGTTACAGCCAATTTTGTATGCCATATCCAAAGGTGTGTCACAGAGAGCATTAGGTCCAACATGTGCTTTTGGCAAGCTCAAACTTGTCTTAAGTTCTAATGGACGCTTTAAGATTCGACGCAGTGACGATGCATTACAGCATGCTGTGTAGGTGAACCGGTACAGATCACAGCAGGTGAGTGGGACAAAATTTCCATCATACGCTGTATTAGCTATAGAATAATCATTTGGACCTGAAAAAAAAGAATTTAAATATATCATATTTGGATTTTACAGTACCTGTACCGCCTTCGCTGGGAAAAGTTTTCATAATTTAAAGATGCAAACATAAAGTTTAATTATTATAATCAAGTTTGCGGTCTTGATATAGACACCTGACCCATTAATTATTGACATATGTCAGTATAAGTTAAGAATTTTATCGTGCAGAAAAGGCAATTCATCAAGTAGACCGGTTTCGTCCTTAGTGGGAACTCATCATGAACTGGCCAGAATTTTCCGTGGACAGGGCTCGAACCTGCGCACGTCTGCTTCGAAATCTGTTGCTCTAACCACTGAATCACCCTGGTAACCTTGATTATAATAATTGTTATCACCACCCGCGCAACCAATGTTTGTTTAATTATTTAGTTTAATTAATAATATGTCTACAATTGTGTAGAGCTTGGCACTTGTTCATTATCACTATTTGCATTCAATTATCTACTTTTGGCCAACATTTAGATTATATTTTTTTGTGAAAAAGCAAAAGTTTCACACATTAAACAAATAACTGATAACATGTCGAGTATTGTAATGCATCGAAAATGAATTACACACTGTGTTAATATTCAGTTAGCGAAATGGGTAATAACAATATTAGGCTAGGTTAGTTTTCTTTAAAAATTTTGCCCGTGATAACTATCACAGTTTACAAATGTGCTATTTATTCACAATTCAGCACAGAATACGCACCAACGGGATCCACACTAGCCTAACAGCATTAAACCAGTTTGAAATACCTAATTTTTACGGCTACATAAACAATAAATTCATGTTTATGTGGAGGCTTTATGTTGACTTTTATTCGCTCATTCCTAGAGGAAGACGCGAGAAGGGGAGGGGTTCATCTCCATTAATCTACTTAGTATAAGAACTAAATAGTAGTAAATTGTGATAGTTCAGCTCAACAAATAATGAAGGCATATAAACCATCAAGTGATGCAATGTACTATACCTAATTGATAAACGCATAATCATCAGTTCGTGGCAAATATAATATATTAGCAATGTATACGTTAGGCGTATTTATCACTATATGGGAAAGTTTATAGCATTTGCCTTCTAATAAGGTATTTACAATTTATGGACTTTTAAAACATTTTATTTCTCATTAATCAACTTTACTCCTTCGCTCCACCATACGTGAATTTAGGAATATTGTAATCTATTGCAAACAAAATATTATGAAACTTAGATTAAATACTTTTATTTATTCACATTTCTTCAATGCGCATGGTGTCTCTTTAATAATTAAAGATGGGAAATGTCTGTTTTCACATTATCATCAAACGAACCTAGCGATTGATTTATCTAAGCCAAACAATACAAAAGAATGTTAGTGTAATTTAAGATGAGCTTAAAATGCGCATGTCGCATAATGTTGGTTATGATCTTTATGGATTCAAACCAAATGTAAATAATCATAAATCCTGTCCACGAGAGACTTCGTAATTCCTGGATATTTGTAAAAAGACAATCTGATAATTTAATCATATATAATGCATGACTATGGCTACACTAAAATTGGTGATAAAATTTTTTTTTCGTCGTGAGCTTCTAAACACACAAGAATTACACACACAATATATATATATATATATATATATATATATATATATATATATATATATATATATTTCTAATTAGGAAGAACCACATTAATAACAATGTGGATAGAAGTTATTTAGTTCGAAATGACTAAACTTCAAATTACAATCTTACATTTATATACATCCTCGATTTTCATTTGGTTACTCTGGTGGTAACATATCTGACTCGGTTATACTTCTATTTATCGTTTGGGCTGATTAGTAAGCGTATGTCTCTGTGTGTGCCCAAACAATAGATTTAAGTAAAACCAAGTCAGATTTATTGCCACCCACATAACCAAATGAAAACCCAGGATGTATATAAATGAAAGATTATAAAGTGAAGTTTAGACAGCACGAAAAAATGGTCATTATCAACGTTTTTATTAATGGTTTTTTCTTCATAATTAAAAAATATATTGTACAATATTTCAAGGCTATGGATAATATATATATATATATATATATATATATATATATATATATATATATATATAATATTAAACGAAGTCTTTTTTCCAATATCTTTTTTCTGCAACATTTAGTAAACCTTGCTTATATTTTTTTCATTAGTTTACGAAAGCGGCAAAATTTTGAAAATATTTGACTATAATTGAAAAAATAAATTTTACTCTTTGACAGTGAGAGATCATAGGGTATTATTTTATATTTGGTTTTTACGCTTAATTGTGGCATAAATAGTTTTAAGATTCGGTTGGCTTCATGTTTCTTAGGTATATAACGCAGAATCGTGGTAATTTTTTTGCACGATCAACAATTTTAAGCATGAAACGATCCATTTCAATCAGATGAATTAATGATTGATCAAGACAAGCATTGCATGCAAAAATCGTATTGGCTTGCTTGTGGGCTGTAGGATAAATTTTTCTCCGCTAAAAACTAAATAATAGTTTAGAACAGACCAGGTAATTCACCGTGAAATAATAATTCAGAACCAATTGCCCTATTGTAAAATCAGTGTTCATGCTATACACCTATCCAAACGAAAAAACACATAAGCGGAAAACTGGCTTCCACAAAGTACTTACAATGCAATTGATAGCTGATTTATGTTAATTCAGTTATATCACACGTGCAACTTATTAATGTAACTTTATATTTCGGCCATAACGAAGACCGCTGAAGTTCGGAACATCTGGTCGCCTCCCATAGAGACGTTGGCGTATATTACTTAGAAAACATCTGCTCAGATTAAGAGGAAAAGACTAGGGCTACACTCGCGATTACAAGTTTCAGGTATTTGTGGCCAAATGCCATAGAAAAATCTCGCAATGTTCTGATGAATAAATGTGGAATATTAGTTAAACTAAATTTGTTTACTTAACTTAAACAGGCGTGTTTGGGAATTTCAGCCAATAAATTTCAAATTATTTAATCGACCAATCACAGTTCGTGTAATTTTAACTTGGTAAAAATTGACATGGCAAAGGGCTCTTTAACATTACAGAATTTAATTTCACGGTAAATATTCTTGAACATGCCCCAGTACATTTTAAATTCACAAGAATTTTAAAATAAAAAAAAAAATTATTTTAAATAAGGAGAGAAGTTACAATAAAATGCAAATCATGCATACCTCCTCGTCCACAGCAATTCAACATCTGTTGAATACCTGCCATTACTGTAGTGTTGGGATCTTCAGGATTGTAGGACTGCACTGCGAATGTGACGCCGGTAAGTAGATTTTCTGACCATTCCATACCGAGCGCATAGACAATGCCCGCTTGTGTGGGCAGTATAAATAGGAGACTAAAAATCTGTACAAAAATATCATAGTAAATGAAGTATTACAGATAAAATTGTGTCCGAATAGGCGTTAGATCTTATTTAAAAAGCAATGGCACGCCAAATGAAGAATGTAAAATCTTCAAAATATTTTTGCATTCATATGATGGTGGAAAGGCGCATTTTGTTTTTTGACATTAATATTTTATTAAACTATATTTCTTGAGCAGAATGCGAATCTGACATGAAAATATATAAAATATCTCTTATACCTGTCATTATTTAGAAATTTTTTGAATGATGGCGCAGTGCGGGCTTCATCTTACGAATTTCGACGGGGTGCGATCGTGAGTTTTTGCTCTGCACTGCCAGTTTTGCAAAGAGTCAATTGATCTCAATTGCCAAGTATGCCTCCAGTTCGTCTTCGCGATGGCTGGGTGTTGATTCATATCTTTCCTCCGAAGGTATCATCGTTTATACTAACCCATGGAAATGCGGTACGATCTGATCCTGGTTAACTGGCGACGTTTCCGAAAAGCATTTTCCGTACCATCATAGGGCATCTAATCACACACACACACACACACACAGTTATAATGCTCACAATAGCAGATTTAAGCAAAGGATAGAACGGGAAATGCTGTCCCAAAACGTCGCCTGTCGACGAAGATTAGACCGTAACTCATTTCCAGTGGTTAGTATGACCGATGTTGGAGCCTTCAGAGGAAAGGATGGAATCAGCACCCAGCCATCGTGAAGAAGAACTCGATGCGTATTTGGAATTGGGATAAATTGGTTATTTTGAATTGTCAACCATGAAATAAATCATATTACGTTAAATTTCTAAATAGGTTGATGTTTTGATCCTCCCAACTCGAGGTCTCGGATTAGCATTTATTTACGTGTTAAGAAATCTGAAATCCTGTTGAAATATTGTATCTATCAGTTGCTCTCGATTTTAGAATATATGCGAGTCTCCTCCGCTATACCGCTGATCATTGGACAATCGTTAATTGCACAAATGCTGATAACATTTATGGCATTAGAGTTTGAAAATTTAAAACGGAAGCAAGATTCAATTAGTTTTTAGCATCGTTCAAATGTTTCTGCTAATACTCTAGTAAAATAATACAAAGTTATCAAAATAGTACAAGGACAGACAGGGGATCGTTAAATTTATCCGTTTCCTTAAAAATGCTATTTAGATTATTTCGATGGAAGTTTTGCCACGATGTCAGACTGGCTGGGCTGACAACAGTAAACGGAGGATTCAATAAAAGTTATTTGGACGAAGTGGCGGGTTCAAAACGAGAAAATCGTAATTAACAGATTTTTCAAGATTTTATCATATTGGTAAATGACAACAAAGTGAGCGTATTGATTTTTAAATTTTTAAAGTAACTTGCTAATGCGAAAGTTGGATCAAATATTCGATATGTTCTTACGTACATGGTTTCATTGGCCCAGATACATATTTATAAAATCCAATATTTAGTTTATTTAGACTTAACTTTATTGTTAGTCGATAGATATTGTCATACGAATATTGGAATGTGGTAAGCCAAGTGGGTTTAAAATATTAAAGGGGATATCGTAAACCCGCCTACCAGAAATTCTAAATAGTGGTCTGAATCGAATAATGTACATCTACTCAAGGTTTTAAGCAAATTATGCCATTAAATTTCTCAAATTAAGGTTTTAACCCTAACCCTGATTATAGTAATTGTTATCACCGCCTGCGCAATCAAATTTTCTTTAATTATACACCAGTATATGTTATGAGATTTTCTTATTTCCAGTTATCAAGGCGATGATTTATGAATTCGATTATAGTGTTAGCTTACTTCAACCATACTTGTGGCCTGTTTGTGGGATCAAAATGTTCGATTGGATATATATAGAATAAATCGATAAATTCAATTCTAATGGGTTTAGTAAGGAATCCATTTATTTGCTATTGGTGAATCTTAAAGGGAATTTTAAATGTATTGTACATCTCGACATTTTTCGCAGCGATCTTACTGTATTTATGATTAAAGTCTAGTATTAAACAAGTTTCCTCGTCAAGCATATAGCGAAATTTGAAAACTGTCAATTTTTTATGCTTATGGAAACCAGTTTAAATTTGTATAGAGTATTTTGGTGAGAAGTGTCAGTTTTGATATATTAGGCAGGTTAAAATAACATTCGGCTAAAGCTCATAATTGATACGATTTTTGCATTTATTGTGATATAATTTCCATCTGTTAATATATAGCTATATTAGAATTGTGCACTTTTCATTCGCCCTTATAATGAAAAAATGATAATTTTTTAAAGTACAATAGATATTATTATCTCAATAGATTCTGAGAGTGTTTAAAATGGCATAAATAATCCCTCAGATTCGTTTTTGGTTTCATCAGATTAAATAATTTACTAAAGGTGAAATAATTTTCGATGATTTCAAAAACCTCAAAAGGAAACGTAAATATTTATTGAGAAAAACATGATAAATTCACTCCTACACATTTATAACAGTAGACGAAAAAAGCGCTACAAATTAACCAAAATAACAGCTTTTCATTAAATGATGATTTAAAGCAGTAAAAATATTATAAAAAACAATTTTTTTCAGAATTAAACAAGAATTTGTATTTTTTTACTAAATGATGTGTCACAATAGCAAATTTATAGTTTTAAAAGTTAAAAGAAGTAAAAAAATAAAGACAACTAAATGGCTTTCCTTTAAATCAAGTTTGCGAGATTGAAGTAAACTCCAATCCCATTGTATTTATCCATTTGTCGAAAAACCTAGCAAAACTACCGTCAGCCACAGTTACAGTAAGTGTGACGGACGATAGTTTTGATATGTTGGTACTACCACCCACAAAAACAAAGATTGTTTAACTGGTTAACTTGCTTAAAGCCTAAAAATTAACGAACCATTATTTACTTCCTATATTGTTTGTTTTAATTTGCAATGCATATCTGGAGAAAATGATTGCATAATTATTGTGCTAATACGAAATAGCAAAAGCTTCTGCACTATGGCAAATCGCAGAAAGGTTTTATAGCTTTTTAATTTTTTTGTTGTGTATTATTATGGAATTTTTTGGAAAATATTGTAAATTAGTCTCGAATACTATTAAGCATTTTCTAGTAAGGTGCAAATTAGAAGTGAGCTATGTACTGAATTGTAACTGAACACAGTATCGAAAGGACAAAGATCAATTCAACTTATTGTTGATAGCAGAAGACATAAACGTGATTAATTTATTTTATAATACACAAGAAATATGTATAGGTTGTGAAATATATTTATTCTAAAAAATATAATTACTTTTGTGGTTCAACTTAGCATAACAATAATTTTTCCTTCCTAAATTTAATAATAAAACGAAATTGTCGAAGTGAAAGATTTCTTTTGGAATTCGAGCTTTAATAAAACTCATATTAACCTTTCCATTAACAAAGATAAAAAGAAACTTTATCACATAAAAATTCAATTTATTTTTATTTTTCCCATCAGGTATCTACGAATTAAAACACACATACATAAACACCAATATATATATATATATATATATATATATATATATATATATATATATATATATATTGTTGCATTGTTCACCATTGTTTACGTTACGGTAATGAAAAATTCATTGTTATTGAATACAGGTCGCAATCACGAATACTGCTTAAATTTTATTGATAAAGCGCATAAGAATATCAGTTTCAATTCAGAGCATTAGAACGATGAATGTCTATCCTTTTTAGATGTACTAGCAAAGAAAGATACCCATGGTAAAATAAATGGAACAATTTAGCTTACACAGAACCTGTCTGAACAGTTTTTGCATAATAACATTTTTCTGACGTTTAATTATAAAATATCAAAAGAGCGCGGCTTTGTTCAAGAATTGAGAGTTTAATTAATCCAGATTCAAAAGCTGACGAATTGTGGTAAGTCAAAAACTTATCTAATGTCTAATTGCTGTCCTAGAGAGCTGATTTAGTCAATGCTTAAAAGAAGTGATCAAAAGAAACCCATATTTCGGACAAGAAAATATTTAAAACGGACGCTGTTTTACGCACAAAAGCAAAAAAAGTTGAAGTTACATTAATACGAATATTTAATGGAGCAAATCTACGAGTGCATATAAGGTAACAAATTTGTCTGTACTAATAATTAAAGGAGGAACAGCCATTAATCCCGACCTAAAATTTTGATTTACCAATATACATGCGAAAGTTATCGACGAATTTACGTAGGCCATTCGATCAGAAGTTTCATTACTCGCATGAAAGAACGTTGTGATGTAAAAGGCTGTTTCAAATCAAGCAGTAATTTCACATCAAACTTTCGCAAATTATCATTGAAACTTCCCGTGCATGTTCAGTAAACGTGGTATTTAAAATAGTTACTAAATGCCGTAACAAATATGAGTTGGACACCTATAAAGCTTCGTGGATTAACAAGCTGCAACCTGATTTATGTACGATGAAAAAGCACGTTCGTGTAATAAATTTGATTAGGAAGTGCTGTTAGCAATTGATTGGTGGATCCCTTGTTTCACACTCCCTTCACGTTCAAATTTTCTTTTGTTATGCCTTTCAATATATATATATATATATATATATATATATATATATATATATATATACGATACGTGAGAAGAAAATGAGGAAGAAACGGTTCTTGTATCCGACAAATTATACGCTTGTCTTTCCACATGTATAGGCTGCAATAAATAAAAATTTTCTAGCGAAACTTTTTCGTTCACAATTACCTGATCTGAGTTTTTAGTAGCAGAGAATAGTTAAAAACGAATTTAATAACAAATTGCATTAATAAATAAGTAAATGCAGGACGTGGGAAATCGTTTTAGATTAATGGAATCCTGTTAAAATTTTCTTGCGTGCATAAATAAAAGATTAGATTGACAGAAGAAAAAATTTGAATAATTTTTCTTCTTGTACTAAGTCAAAAATATTGTGTATTTTAATAATGAAAACAATAGGTTAATGAAAATAGACAGAGGATTGCAATACTGGATCAACCAAGCAATTACACGCATGATTTACAAATATGCATATTTCTGTTTGCGTACATCGAGATGCAATATGTTTATTCGCTGTCTTTAACAAATTGCTGAAGTTTTTATGTACATACATTTGTCAGTATAAACTGAGAAAGGGCATTTTATCCATTAAACCTATCTCGTTCTTATTGGGAACTCAACACGTACTGTCCAGAAGTTGCCGTGGACAGGGTTTGAACCTTGGCATGTCTGCTTCGGAAACTGGGGCTCTAACCACTGAGCCACCCTGCGGCATATATCGTGGTTTCTGTTCTAGAATCACAGATTGGGGCTGGTTAGTTGTAACTTCAGGTCTAAATGGATTTCATATAGCCTCTGTGTAAATAAAGGCAAGCTAAGAATGACTAGTTAGTATATAACTGAAAATTACGTGTAGAATGCCACAAGGCAGCTCAGTGGTTAGAGCACCAGATACCGAAACAGATGTGCCCAGGTTCGAGATCTATTTGCAGCAAATTCTGGACGAAACCGGTCCACTGGATGAATTGCCTTTGCAACACTATACAATTCTCAGTTTATACTGGCAAATCTATGTACATAATGGGTCAGGTGTTTAGATCAAGATCGCAACCTTAAGTATGGAAAATCTTTTCACCGTCCGCACAACTGATGTTCATTTACATTACTAACACGTTTTTGGTATTTCGTTCACTAAGCATCTTAATAGCGAGTTAAAATAAGTACATGCGGATTTTCAATTATAATTTTCACATATGCAGAGGTGTATTAACTATTCCATTTGAACAATGAAACCTTAACGCTGCTGTGTTTGAATTATTTTCGAATAAATTTTAAAAAAACAAATCACATGTAAGAAATTAATTTAAGGTCTTGAAACACTATTTGAGGGTAAAAAATGTTTATGAGATAATTTTCTAAGACGAAAAATAATAATAATTTATCATTCTCTCAAAAATCACAACTTCAACTAGTCGTAAAAACTAACACAAAATTATTTCAACACAATTTAGTTAACAAAATGTTCTAAAATGTCGAGGTTGTGAACCAAACGTGAATACATGTAAAGTTATATAAAAAATTGATTTTAAAGGACAAAAGAAATATTTTCCAAAGAAATGCCCACGCATCACCAGTCGCAAATCGCTTTTAAAAACCAATAAAATATTTGTAAAATTAACAACTTATTTCGCAATTGATTTCACTGCGGTGTCACATCTTATAAAGCTGGCGAATTTGCACTCTATTTTTGCGTAATAGTGCAATGAATGCTGCAAATAATAAATCAAATTTGTCGTAATTACTTGCTCGCAAAGAACCGTATTTAAGCAATAAAGTGAATACAGATCATGAAGTACAAATAAAGCTAGAAATTTTGACGACCAAGATTCAAATGTAGGTTTGTTTTGAAAAATAAATAAATGTTAAACGCTGATTTTGCTTCAACTTTTACTTTTATTCAAAGCGGCGCCGAGGACTAGTTCGTCTTATTAATAACGGTGTATTTTATAAACAATGTAACATTATAATACCTACGAAATAATTTATAGTAAGTTTTCTGGTAAGAAAAAAGCAATAATATATTTTGCTTAGAATTTTTTCGATTGCAGTAGATTGAAGAAAAGTTTTTATCCTTGGAGGGCATAACATATGGACTTTATAATAATTGTGAGCGAGAGAATGATGTAATTAATGGTCGATGTGGGCTTTTCAATTCTTGAAATTATTGTGAACTGTTAAGACACGCGCCGAGCAGGCACGAATTTATACCAAGTGTAGTCCCATAAAGCGCTGTTTGTGCTCTAAATTGGTGTAATATTTACTTTATATTTATAACCAAAACAACACCCCCACCACAAAACAAAACAAAAAACAAAAAACAAAACAAAACAAACACAAACAAACCACAAAAAAACAAAAAACAAAAACACAAACCAAAACCACACCCCAACACCACAAAACACAAAAACACACAAAACCAACAAAAAAAAAAACAAAAACAACAAAAAACCCACAAAACACACACACAAAAAAAACAAAAAACCAACAAACAAAAACAACCATGAAGCTAACACCTCGTCGTCACCAGCATAAACATTTTAAATCGTAAAATGTTTAATCGATATGTAGTTTTATTAGTCCGCATCATGAATATGTCAAATTACAATTATCTGAGCAAACAGAATTCCTTGTACAGGTTGGATATTAGAAACAAGGAAATAGCAAAATGATTGGCACAAACCATTGATATTTGTGTACTTTCACAGCCCCAATCATCCTACAAAAGCATTTGCATTAATATTTTAGCGACTTACAAATTTACGCAGACTATTTAAAGGGAAATTATATGAAGGCAAATGAATGGCAACTAAAGTTTTTGTATTTGGAACCGTTGTCTAGCTTTTTGGATTATAGGACATCTGACACGAGTTTTTTGTGCAATGAAAAGAACTTATGAAAAATGTTCGCAGTTTTACAAACTATATAAATCGGAACCTAATTCTGACAAAAACAGACGTTTAAGTGGCAAGGTTTACATATTCCTATTTTGTTTGGTCTTTCAGTTTATATATAGAGATTTTCATTTGTAGATATTTGAGAAGAATATGAGATAGAAACGGTTCTTGTGCAAATAAGCAATAATTGATTGCGTGGGTGTTGATGACAATACTTTAAGTCAAATTTGCGAGCTTGAAGTAAACACTAATGACATTGTATTGAACAAGTCGTCGAACAACATAACAAAGCTACCGCCAGTTTGCGCGCACTGACGCGTTTCGACCTTCCATGATCATCATCAGGGTACGACGGCAAACTGACTATCGAGGATGCAACCGCATTGCATATATATGGAAAGTAAAATCACATATACGGCGCACCTCTATTAGTCTTGCATACATTGTACGTGACTGGAAATGTCGGCTGCACAATTTCTATGCAGTCACGAACATTATATATATAGACAATACGATTAAACAATTCTTTTAATTAAGTTTGCGAGCTTAAAGCAAACAACAATGCCATCTTATTTAACCAGTCGTCCAACAAGATAACGTTTCTTGTATCTGATAAAATTTATCTTTATTTTGCACGTGGGAAAAATTGATTGTTTAGATAATTAGCAGTTATTGTTCTCATATTACAAATCTGACTGCCGAATTCGTACATTATGTTAGAAATGACACAAACTGGTTCCTGTATGGAGACTGAAAGAGCAAAATAGTATTTATCTAATAATGTAAATTTACTGTATAAATACTCCTTTATTTATGTTTACCCTTCGCGCTAGATAAAGTTTTGTTATTTTGCTGAATTAATAAGGAAGCATGGTTCATTATATAGTTTTAAAATAAATACTAGGTATTGTATAATAAAAAAGTGATTTCAACTTTTAAAAATATCATGTGTGCACAAAAGAATTTAGAAATATTCAATTACTTTGTATTTTTGTTTTATATTTATTAAATAAAGATTGAGGTTCATGGTTCTCCATTTAGGTATTATCAAAGTGAAGCAAAGCTAGACTCAAATAATGTTTTATTAATTCTTAGAAATGAGAAAATCAAAGAGTTTTCATGGCAGTGAATTGGAGTTTATAGATATAAAGACCAAAACTGTTGTGTTCAAACTAATCTGTCAATACTGATTTTTCCAGAAGAATTATAACCTTAGAACTTGATTGACCTCAATATCATTTTTACCAAAACGTATTTCACCGGTTTAATAATGGCAGAGTAGGATTGATCATTGAAAATTTAAATTGACAAAGGCATTAACTAGTTTTAAAATGTGAAAATTGTCATAATATCCCGATTGCAACATAATATCTCATTAAAGGAAGCGTAGTATTGTAAAATGTCTTTGAATCAAATCAAGAAAACTGTTAGGTAAATATGAATCGGCAGAATGCCATTGAAATCACAAATATTCAGGAAAAAAATCGGAAATTCAAATAGCGTTTGTTCCTGCTAGAAAAATAAAAAGTTTTGCACATCTGCAATAGAAACACGTGTGTCCTTGCAACTATACCAGATGAATTGATGATCACAGGTATGCACATACAAACAGAATTGCATGTGGGGGATATAGCTAAATCAACGACATCGCAAGAATAAAAAATAAAAGCTGATAATATAACATTCCACCATTTGTACCTTAATACCACCAGAATTTCCAACAAAAAACCATGATTATTTAATTTGAAAATAAAGCTTGTCTAATTAACAACTTTTATGAAATTATGTTCAAAAAGCCGCTTTATCGGTGGCCTAAAGAAAAGGTTTTGCGACTACTAATACTACTAATTAAATATTTTAAAAATTTACTTTGCACATAAATTTTGCAAGGAAGCATACATTTATTCTAAAGTAGATATTTACTATCTATTTAAAAAAGAACATTTTATTTTGGCTTAAACTCAACTCGTCAAAAATAATATCTGGTACTTTATGAAGTCATTTTTTAAGAGAAAGTGGACTAAGTGGATTAAATACTTACATTACACAACAACAAACTGGCGACGGAAAACGCATATATTGTAGAACGCACACACACCTACATTCACGAAAAATATTCACCAGTATATAATCAAATCACGTGGGAAATTCTTTCGATTTTTAAGCTATGGATTAAGGACGGTGCATAAGGCAGCTACCGCTGCTTTTAATTCTATTTTTGATTTTTGTTTTCAAGAAAACAAGGAAATATGCTTGATTTGAAGAGTTATTTTTACAAATAAAATGTTTAAATATTTCAGAGAAATTATTATTTATGCCAGCTGTGTTTAGTCTAAAATATTCTTTAATTTGCTGTCTTAGTATTTGCTCAGTCTCGCCTAAATTGCGCATTGAGCAGCTTTGGAATAAGTATAAAAATTAAATACTGTTTGTGGCAGAGAACTAATATATAGATGCTATTGTGTATTAGTTTTTTCACACCTAGTAACAGATTGGTTCAAATATAATCGGAAGGATTAGCCAAAAACAGCATGAACGGAAAGTATAATCTCATGCACATCCATTTCGTGCTTACTGGCGACTCATCAGTGTACGCCGGTATTACGCCCTTTGCCCACTATATATCTGATTGGGAAATGTGGAGATATTTGACAGTAAAATCTTCTATACAAATGTATGAACCTGTAGCTTGCTTCGATTATGCAGGTTTACATATTCGCATAGGAGATTGTACCGTCCTATTTACCCACATTCCTCACACAAATATATAATGGGTTAAGAGCGTAATGCCGGCTTCAACTGTCTTTAGTTTACCTATTGATAATATTTGAACTATTTTTTTCAACATATTTTTTACTAATTGCGCAACACCTAATAAACGAAAATATAAACAATCATTGTTTTAATGTTCAATTGCAAGCTTACCTTTTTCATTTAAGTTAAGCAAGCGTTTTAATATGGCAAAAACGTAATTTGTTTATTAGACATACGAGATATCACAATTGTTTACACAAAAAGCATGTAAAACGTCAACGTAAAAGATAAACTCCCTGCAATCGAACATTCCAACATGGTTTATTTATATAGGTAAAAATTTAACAAACATTGATTGCACGGATGTTGGTAACAATTATTTAAATCAGGTTTGTGCTTGAAGTAGACACCAAAACAACTGCTTATAACCTGTCTTCGAACAACATAACTGACGGTAGTTTTCCTTTGTTAGTCGACGACTGGTTAAATGCAGTGAGATTGGGGTTAGCTTCAAGCTCGCAAATTTGATTTCAAGAAGTGTTTATTTATAGAAATACCAAAAACTGTTCAATGCAAAATGTAGGCTGAGTTTGCAAATACGAGAGAATTGAATTCCAAGGCATTTTCGTTTAAAAACAGATGGCATAGTCGAGCACATTTGCGCAATAACTGAACATGTTTTTAAGGATAAAAATCATACTTCAAATCAGAAAGATTTCCACGTGTTTATGTGCGTGTGTGCGTCTCACAATTAGCATTTCCCGTTTTCTGTTTTCGATTGCATTTAGTAAAACCAACACCCCCTTGCTTCACAAAACGCTGCTCTGTTTAATGCCAGATAAACAGTCATGAAAGCAATGGTCTTTATAACACTGTTGTGTATATTTGGCTTGGAGTAAATATTTTAGTGTTCAACTAATGGTCGCGGAATATCTAGTAACTGCCTGAACAGTTTATAAAAAGCACAAAACTTGATCATGTGAATAATTGCATTTGCTATCTTATTGAATATTTAGTTTATACCAGCATAGGTATAATGAATTTTTTTGCCATTATTCGTAGATAAATAACCACTTCCTTGGGCGCGAATGTGTCTGTCACTTTATGATAGATCGAGGATGACAAGTTGAGAATTTAGGTCGAAATGTAAGACAAATGGGATCCACCGGAGCAAATGTTTCTGGTGTTTGTAGGTATGAAGGTCTCATAAAATGCCCGGCTTCAATGGCGTTCTGGATGATTGCACGACTTAAGTAAACGTCTCCCAGTTCAATATTTGTTTTATACCAAAAACGTATTTATGCACATAGAAATAAATATTTGATCTCGTTGTGTTATTAGAAATAAATTAACATCACCTCAATATGAGTTATTGAGGAAGGATAATTTTTAGATTTTAAGGTTGTTTTTAAGTATTGAAACATTGGTTTAAACCGGTATTACGATGTGTATTTGGAAACATCTAATCGATTATGTGTCCTTAACGCATTTTCAATCACGTCATAGTTTACGCAAAACTTAGTTTATCACTTGTACAAAAGACAGTTTATTTTTGACAGCGTGCAAATTCAGCATTTCCTGGACGAGGATCCTTAACCTGTTGCCTTTGTTGACTATTTAGAAATGCCATTTAAAAATGGTAATTGTTTGTTTAGGCCATATTTGTCTTTAAATAACTTAATATATTTCACAGCATGCCCGACATTAGTTTTGTTGTGTAACAATGGAAAGCTTTTGCTGTCTCAAAGTGTTTCGTCTGTTAAAAATGGTCATAGTCACAGTTTTAAATAGTCGTGTAGGTATAAATGTCAACATTTTCACAATTAACCAGAGTTACTTGAAAGTGCAGACTACTAATTACTTTCTACGCGATAACCAAACAAAGCCAGTTATTTTATCTGTGTTTGCCGCAGAAAATTTACTACTAATTCCGTATTTCAATCAGTTGCCTGAAAAAACAAAAATAAATCCAGTTACAGGTACATCGAATTGTTTAGTGTCAATTAAATATGTTTACGTTATTCTGCCATGACGGCCGAAAGGCTAGTAACGCCTCAATTTATGCGACATAGGGCAGTTTTCAAATGTTCCGTATTTTTAAATATTATTGAATTGGTGTTTATTAGAATTGCGAAAACTTGATTTAAATATATGACATTATTACATGTGCAAGAAAACGGATATTTGTGAACGTATGATAATCAAATTCGTGTTTATCACGATTTTTATTAAAGTGTGTAATAATTTAAGAAAGATCGATTAACAATATAGTCTTTGTCTGACAAATTATTCTAATTGTCGGGAATTGAAATACAGTTGCGTCATGAAAGCAAACAACCGGTTTGTGAAAACAATTTCGAGATAACCCTCAGTGACCTGTAACTATTACTCGATGCAAGTTTTACGTCAAAAGATAAATTTGAGAATTTAAATTAGCCTATTTATGTTTAACTATTTTTCATCTAGATTTTATTAGTTATTTGCTTTTGTTCGTATATTTAATTTTGCGTTACTGTGCACTCTGTTGTGAAGAAAATCATTTCGATGTTAGTCAAATGAAGAAAAGTGTAATGGATATACCGATTAGGTCAAAACAAGTTCAGATGATAAGCAAAACGACATCGACATATTTCAGTGTGCAAGAATGTGTTATCATTAATTAAAATCTCATGAAGCCACAAAAGTTATAAGTCAAGGAGTACACAAATTGAACCATTCTACGCCTATGACTTGATAATGAAGTGTTCTCCAGGTGGTCCTAATTTTAACAAACAAGAAAACTTATATTTTTGGGAGCATCAATAACTATATGTTTGCTGAAAAATCTGCACCCTTAAAATTAGCAGTCGCATTCCCTTTATCATCCTTGTACATTGATTAAAACAGAATTTAAACTTAAATGAAATTAGGAAGAACTCTGTCATCAAATTATTACATTATAACTGCTTTTAATGTCATAGTATAAAATTAAATTTATTCTGCAGATATATACCGGTTTGATTCAAATAAAATTTTGTCAGAAATATTAGAGTAATTGTAGTCCTTTTGTACACAAATTTAAAAAAAAACATTTTTATATCATAAAAATTTAACAAATGCTATATTATAGTTTTGGATCAACTGCATTAAATTATTTTTAAAGTAAAAATTAGTTTTCTTTATTTGAAAAAATATTTTTAGGGCTTATTAAGTAAGGCATCAAAATATTTTGTATCATAACTGAAATCTCTGTCTTGAACTAGATTAAAGAAAGGTGTCCGTTTATATTTTATGTTTGCTGTTAATCACGAAATGTTTTGAACATATGTAGGTTATATGTGACATTTCCTGTAGGTTAATGCTTTACTTAAATAAACAAACAAAAGTACTCCTCTTAAAATAATATTTGTGTCTGGTGAAAGTGATTTTTCTAAACGTGAAATAGAAGCATATTTAGATGATATATTCTGCTGTCTTTGCTCGTAAATTATTATAAAAGAAGAAATTAGTCAAACGAAGATCGTTGTATGCGGAAAAACGTTTAAACGTATATATATATATATATATATATATATATATATA
Source organism: Eudiplozoon nipponicum (assembly GCA_029291075.1). Lineage (NCBI taxonomy): Eukaryota > Metazoa > Platyhelminthes > Monogenea > Mazocraeidea > Diplozoidae > Eudiplozoon > Eudiplozoon nipponicum. The sequence continues at coordinate 103,916 of JAQBSW010002286.1, forward strand.
TATATATATACATTTTCATATTACACTTTCCATGTACAAAAGAAAAGAATTGTTTGCTTTTTTCACATTTAAAGCGAACCTTGAATTATATTAAGGTTCGCATTTCAAAAGCATAATATAATTTAAAAGATATAACATAATCATAATATATATTATAAAATATTTATTTTGTACTTATAAAACACAAAACTGTTGATAACTTTAACAATCATCATAAATGCGATGAGATTTTTTCGAAAAAATATGAAGTATAATATAATATTCATAGTACCCTTTCCAGGGTCAAAAAATGTGTATTTTTGTATTTGCACATGGAAAAGATACCATAAATTTTATTAAGTAAATATATTTACATTTTTTCTATCTTTTTTGCCTTTCAAATTATTTATAAATAAATGTTCATTTGTGGATAATTGAAAAGAAAATGAAAATGGAGCGGCTCTTGTATTTAATAAAATTTCACTTTATTTTTGCACATGAAAAGGATATTATGATTTTTACTATGGCTCTCATTCCATAAGACATATAAGTTAGTTTTTCGCAGCCAAAAATAATAAACGTATAAATATACTGTATATAACCTGTAATGTAGTGATTTAAGAAACCACACATTTTCCTCATTTCGTCTAGTTGAAGCATCTAATTATTGTACATAGTCATGAACTAAATAGACCTAAGAGAACAATTTAAACGACTGAATAAATTTAATAAATAATATTGGATGATATATACTACGAATGAAATTGAAGATAAATATAAATCAAATGTTATAAGAACGTATGTTAAGACGTTTTACACAAAAGGTAAGTCCCATGTTTATGCTCGTGTGTAATGCAAAGTCGACTAGACAGTTAGACACGCCAAGGTGTAAGTGCAGTCTGTATTGGGTCGTAATGCCCCGACAATCGACTATATTTTTCTACGTTCATCACTATACTTTCCATGCCCATTGTGATGAAGAGAATTGCGCTGTAATTTGTTGCTGCAAAATAGATCAATAGTCGCACGCTTGAGGAAAGCATGCCAATCTGGTGCTTGCAAATTAAGACTGCTGTTGGGCATGGACCAAAAAACCAAATAAAATATGGAGTTAGCGAAATGTGCACGCACAGCGTAACGCCATTTATGCTTTATTGAAGACAGGAGGTGCAAACTTGCTTAATTATCCGAAGGTCTTTGCCGTGAAAAAAAACTTTCCCTCACCTGGGTATGAAGCAGCTTTTTGATGCACCGATGATACTACTTGTCTTATTCCGTACGTTGCCAAATAGTACTTAGTACTATTTATTCTATTTGGATCTAAATGATTTGTAATTTTGTGTTATGTGTACGGTTTATTCTAGTTTCTCTAGGATTTTATTCACGTATTCTGCCTTTTGTAGAATAGTGGAAAACATGAAGCCAAGACACCACGAGGAATCCATAATTTCATTTCAAGCTGTACTTTGAATTAAACTATTTGCGTAATACTAACCTGAAAATGTGGACGTTAAGGAAACGGAAAAGCGCATCAGGCCATTAGGGAAATCTCACACGATATATATTATTTATCACTAAAAAATTGTCTAATTTTCACATAAAATTTATGCGACGCCATAGAAACTAAGACGTAGAAGATTAAATATATTTCATTTTGAAGCTGTATTACTATACAAAACATTTTAGCAAAAAAATTATTTTTATTCAATAAGTATGGCGTTATTAATTTATTCTTCTAATTGCCTTTTATGCCGGCTTCTATTGTGGACACATTGCGTGATTGAGACTAAATTCTAGCCAGTTTGCATGTGAATATGATGATTTTTTGTATGATTTTTGTATTATTATATATTTCAGATTACTTTGGGCCAAACAATAAACAACTTTATGAATATGGAACAAAATACGAAATTGGATTTTTCAAAAGTACCTGATTTGCTTTGTGATTTACACAGGCTGAGTTCCTTTTATATGGTCAGTTGGCGGCAGCTGTCATCTGAATACACCAATGAAGCAAGTGCGATATTTCCTCTAGCCATTCAGTTCATACATTTGACTGATCCTTCAGTAAATAGGTTCCTGTTGCGTCTGAGTGTATGCTCATAGCTATTATGTGCCCAAAACTATGATAAATTCGATTGGTTGACTATAAATATATCACTTACATGCGTTAGACTATTCTTTTAAACTCACCATGTGAAATGACGTAATTGCATAAAACAGTTTCGTTATGAAAACACATAATTTAGATTTAGAATTTATAAGCGGGGCCAGAAGCACATTTTTAAGCTGCATCCATGAATTTCCATGCTTATCCGTAAATATACCCATTGAAGGTAGCATTTACAAGTATGTAATAATTCATATTTAATGATGGAAGTATACATATAAATTCTTTTGAAATGCGAGCTTTATGGTTTCCGTTTTTTACACTCTCTCTATGTTTACATATTTCTATCTTGTTTTGCTTTCCAATTTATACATAAAGATATGTTCATTAGTAGATACTTGAGGAGATAATGAGAAAAAATGTTTCTTGTATTCGATAAAATT